>QEPC01005146.1:1315358-1328059 GCA_003113815.1 Sphenodon punctatus
GGCAGGGGTGACAGAGTCAGTGGGGGAGATCCAGGTTTCAGTAAGGGCAAGAAGGTGAAGGGAGCGAGAGAAGAAAAGATCATGAATGTAGGGAGCTGTATTAGCAGAGGAGCGGCAGTTCCAGAGGGAACAGGAGAATGGGAGTTGATCGGGGGAGACAGGGAATGGGGATAAGATTAAGGGAAGAGGGGGCGATGGAATCGGCGGGAGATGTGCCATGGGGCAGAGGGCCAGGGGGCAAGATGGGGTGGGGGAGGAGGAGGTGTGGGGATGGTGGAGAGGGAAGACCGGCTTAGTGGGAGGCAGGAGGAGAGGGGAAAGAAGTAGGGGGAGAAGCAGGGGAGTGGGAAGGGGGGGAGAGGGTGGAAGAGAAGGACAGACATGTTGGTGGGTTGGTTACAGCTTAGTCCTCCTCCACAGCATGGTGGCGGCGTGTCCTCTCCACTAGGGATTTTGTCTGGCGAACGTCGGGGGGGAGGGTGGGGAGTAGGGCACTGCCACTGCAGTCCTGCCAATGGGTGGCACCCTTTGGATGTTGCTCTTCGGCTGGCGCTCAAAAGGCCCCATCTGCTGGATAAATACCTGTGGGGAGAATGGGGCATCCAGTCAGTGCTGGGACTTGCTAGGACTCCGCTCCTCTCCCCCAGCCCAGGCCAGCTGCAAACACTCTGCTCCCAAAGGGCCCTGGCCGCTGGATAACTACCTGTGGGGAGAATGGGGCATCCAGTCAGCGCTGGGACTTGCTACCTCCTGCAGGTCTCTCTCCTGGCTCATGTCTGCCCCCGGAAGTGTGCGGAACCAATTCAAATGATTTACTCCTGGAGACTGATGGAACTGGAGCGGTTCCTGAATGCTCTGGGTGAGATAACCTCTGACCTTGGTCACAGTCTCATTGATTACCTCCTTGTGTTATGGAATATTCTGCTGACTGGGGCCATTGGTCAGATGGCTCCTAGGCATCTGTTTCCCAAGCGTCAGCACCGCAGGCGGTCTTCTGAGGAACTGCAGGTGCTGAAGCAAGAGGTGCGGCAGTTGGAGCGACGGTGGTGTCCATGTGCTGAAGCCGACCGATTGCGTCATAGAGGTAGTTTACGAGCCTATGCCGTGACTATGTGGGTAGCAAAAAAAGAGTTTTTTGCTACCCTGATAGCATCCAGCGAAGCTTTTCCAGGTGGTGCAGGGGCTGGTTAGTCCAGTCTCCCTCCACTTAGGAGTGGAGTCATCTATTGCATGCTGTGACATGTTTGTGGATTACTTTGTGGATAAAATAGCTTGTATTCACCACGACTTCGACGCCAAGGTTATTACATTAGGGGAACCAGAGGTTATGGAACTTGTCTGAGTTTGTGAGATCAATTTCAGTCGGTGACATCTGCCGATACGGTGGATGTTCTGGGGGCTGTCAGGGTCACTTCTTGTGAATTAAATCCATGCCCGTTCTGGCTGGCTAAGGCCTGCTGGGAGACACTGGGGCCGTTGCTGGCGAGGGTGGTCAATGTTTCCATTCGGAAGGGCAGACTTTCTCAAGGAGGTGAAGGTGCAGCCTCTGTTCAAGAAACCATCTCTTGACGTTGACTCTCTCGCCAGCTGTCGGCCTGTCTCTAACCTTCCCTTTTTAGGGAAGGTTATTGAATGGGTAGTGGCTCAGCAACTCCAGGAGCATCTTGGCCGTATTGGCTTTCTTGATCCCTCTCAGGTGGGATTTCATCCAGGTTATGGCACAGATACTGTGCTTGTGGCATTGGTTGACGACCTATACTAGGAATTGGACTGGGGTCGTTCGACCATGTTGATCTTATTGGATCTGTCGGCTGTATTTGATACCGTCGATCACAAGATGTTGGTGCCCATAGGGCCGTGCAGGGGTGGGTGGGACTGTTCTTGAATGGTTTTACTCCTTCCTGGCAGGAGAAGAACCCAGCGAGTGGTGCTTGGGGATTATTTTTCATCATACCGAGACCTCTCGTGTGGGGTCCTGCAGGGTTTGGTCTTGTCCTCTCTCCTGTTCAACATGTATACGCAGTCGCTCAGCAAGGTGGCTTGGGGGTTTGGCATGCGGTGCCATCAGTACACTGATTACACTCAGCTCTACCTCTTTTTCATCAGACCCAGGCCTGGCAGTCTGTGTGCTTACTCAGTGTTTGGCGGCTGTGGGGGACTAGATGGGGGCTAGTCGACAGGTTGAATCCTGACCAGACTGAGTTGATGCTGGTAGGTAAGACAGTGGAGATGACAGCCCCCATTATTGATGCGGTCTGCCCTCCACTAGTTTCCCAGATGCAGAGTCTGTGGGTGCTCCTTGATTCACAGCTTCACCTGGATGTTCAGGTGGAGGCTGTGGCAAGGAGTGCTTTTCGCCAATTACATCTGGTGCAAAGGCTTCGACTGTATGTTTCAAACTCTGAACTGGCTACTACCATCCATGCTTTCATCACCTCTAGACTGGACTATTGTAATGTGCTCTATGTGGGGCTACCCATGGTGATGGCTTGGAAACTGAAACTGGTGCAGAATGCAGCTGCTCGTCTCCTGGTGGGTGTGGACTGCCGGGAACATATCAGGCCAGTTCTCCATTCTCAGCACTGGCTGCTGGTAGTTTTCTGGGCCCAATTCAAGGTGTTGGTGCTTGCCTTAAAGCCCTAAACGGCCTAGGCCTTACTTATCTGCGGGACCACCTCACCCCCTGGGTTCTGGATTGACCCCTGCGGTTGTCCAGAGGTGCCCTGCTCAAGATCCCCGAGTCTTCTGGGGGGCCTCACAGGATGGCATTTTCAGTGGCCACACCACAACTGTGGAACTCCCTTCCGGTAGAGGCCCAGTTGGCCCCGGATTTCCCCTTCTTTTGAAGAAGTTGTAAGACCTGGCTGTTCCGTCAGGCATTTGGTGGGGGAGATGGGTGATTGGGTGGGTGGGGGAGTGGGTTGGGGTGGGTGGGGGAAGGGATATTTTTATCCTTTTTTTATGAGCTGTTTTCTAGTTTTATTGTTTTATGTGTTGTGATTGTAAGCCACCCCGAGTTGCTTGTGGCAGGAGGAGCAGGGTAGGAAAAGTTTTTAAATAAGTGTATAAATGTATTTATATAGCATCAGTGATGTACCTAGCGCTGTAGTATTCATCTGTTCTCAGATGGTTGTGTGAAAGTGTTCTTAATGTCTTTGCTCTTGGCATATTTGGCTGCTGCTATCTTATGTGATTCACGTACAGTAGAAACATCTTTATTTGGAATTCTCTAAAGCAGATTCATCCTTCTGCTTAAAAATGGTAAAAATATGGATGAAAATGGACATGCTTTATGCCTCCTGCAACTGTAACTCTCCACTACTAGTTCAATAGAATCCTACTCCCACTCACCTATCAAAAAAAATCTCTCTGATCCAGACAAAAGGGGTTTTCACACGAACAAGTTGGCCATTGTGGTCTGTGGCCATCCTGTGCCTCTGTCACGGACCATCCACACATGTAGACTGTATAGGGACCAAAACTGGCAGCAGAGGTAGTCACCATACATTTCCCCCAGAGCAGCCCTACAAACATGACAAGTGGGCAGCTGTTCCTTCTCCCCTCACCCTGCTCCACCCATCATCCCACAGCCTGCCCAGTAGCCTGCCCCCTGCCATGACGCACAACTGCGGCAACCATGGAGGCAAGAAGCCACATCAGCTGTTAACCACTTCCTGCCCATGAGCCCGGGTGGAGGTTCATCCCCTGCCAGTCCTAGCCAACCGCAAAGGTGCATACCAGGCGGGACACCTTCCAGTAGTGCCCAGACACAGGAACTTCAGCATGTCACTCATAGAATGCGGATGGGAGCGAATTCCACACTTTATTGAGCACCGATGATAAGAAGGGAAAGGAAATGGGGGGGGGGGGGGGNAGGAGGGATCGAGGCCGGAACATGAAGGACAGCGGCGCCCGGGGTGCGGGGAGCTGGCACACAGTTCAGGACACAGCCACAGGAGAAGGCAGCCATGGAGGGGAACACCTGTTGCAGAGGCGAACGGGTGGGTGGAGGGGGCCCAGAGCCACAGGCAGGGGCAGCGGAACCCCAGGAACCAGCCAGCCCAGCAGTGAGCTAGAAACATGATGGAGGGAAGGGGCAGTGACTCATGGCACCAGGGTGGAGGCGGGAGCACTCACTGGGACGAGTATACAGGGCCCGAAAGGCACAGGGGGGCCTCACAGCCAGCTGCAGTGGGCCACAAAGGGCCCTGGGGCCAGGTGACCCGCCAGGTGCATGAAGTGGGGCCACTGAAGCATGCTCCGATGGAAGCCCAGCTCAGACATGGTGGGCGACCAGGTAGTAAGCCTCAAAGGGATCCTGAGCGGAGACCCCCACCTGCACATCGGATCGGGAGCACACACCGACCAGCGCCACCACCTCCGCTTCAGAAGGCTCCGATAAGCCATAGTCTACAGGTGGGGCCACAGAAGGTGACCCAGCTCCACCAGGCAGCGATAGATTGCCCCGCGGGACTGCTGGTAACCTTGGGCCCCGTGAACACAGCCAAAGAAGGATACAGCCAGGGCAGGGCCCCCCTCCGCCAGACAGGCCATGTAGGCAGCCAGGCTGCACACAGAGAGGACGGACATGGTCTCCATCGCCGACCACCCCACATGCGAGCACCTCATCTCCGGGATGCACCCATCGGGAAAGAGACACAGGCCCAGCGTCTCCGCACGCAGCTGGATATCGCGGGTGCTCGCCACATGGCCATAGTACCGCAGCCCAGAGCTCATACTCTCATAGGTACCTATGAGGCTGTCCAGGCAGCTCAGCAGCAATTGCGCGACCGGAGAATGCCACAGGTCACACAGGGCCATGGTCTAGCGGAAGGTCCAGCTACACGGGGTGCCTGGGGTGCTGGGGCCCACGAGCCCTGGGGAAGCATGGCCAGCCATGGTCCAGCAAGCACCTGGTACTAAACACAAGGAAAGGAGGGCCCCACAATCCCTGAAGGGACGGGAGAGGAAGCAGGGGAGCTCCAAGGCCAAGCGATAAGGACACAGGCTGCAACATTGCACGGCTACAGAGCGAGGTGTGGTGCGCGGACCCAGTCCAGCTGCTGGAACAGAGCACACAGACAGGACAGCCTACACGCTAATCAGGGCGCCCAGGACAGCAGGCAGCCGACACAGAGAGGTGGGAGGTGATGACAGCAGGAATGCAGCTGCTGCCCGCACGCCCGGGCGCAGGCTGTACCAGTCACCAGGCCCCCTGCAGGGCATGCCGGTGCACGCATTGGGCCACCCGTGGCCTGTGCACATTGGACCACCTGCGGCCTCCCCGCCCCGCTCGCCTTGCAGGAGCCGGGCCTCCCAGCATGGGGGGGCAACCAGGGCAACCTGGGGCCCCGAGCCCGGGTGGCAGGGCATGACTGGGGGGCGGGGTGACAGGTCCCATCCTATAACAGGTGCGGCTCCCGTCCTCCAGGGGCACCTTTCACCATGGAGCTGGGACGATTGGGCGCCTGCAGGATGCACCTAGCTGTTTCCGCAGAGTGGTTCGACTTGCACACTGACCTCCTGCGTATCCAGACCGCAGAGGTGCACCTGGCCACCTCGCTGCAGATGTGCATGGCCAGGAGCGGTGCCCGAGGCTGGAAAGCCCACCACGGGCACAGGTGCTCCCTGGCCCACCTCAGGGCCCAGTAGATGTCTGCGGCGGCCCACCAGGCCCTCCTCAGCACCTGGAGGTGGGCTGTTGTGCTCTGCGAGGCGGTCGGCCGGCTCCAGTGGCAGAGGGAGACCATGGGGCGTGCAGCCCTGCTCGTTGTACCCATTGACCGGCGGTTGTGGGTCACGGAGCGGGCACAGGGGTGGTGGGCCAGGGCAGTGGCCCGATGGGACGAGGCCGCCTGGAGAGCGCACTTTCGGATGGACAGATGCAACCTTCTGCGACTCTCTGAGCTCTTAAAGCCCTGGCTGGAGAGACGGGACGCCCCCATGCGGCCCCCGTTCCCATGGTCCAGGGGGTGGCCATCAGGGTCTGGACCCTTGCAACACCCGACTCCTGCCACTTCATCGTGCAGCATTTCGGTGTTGGGGTGAGCACCATTGCCGGGATTCTGCGAGAAGTCTGAGAGGGGGTGGAGGGTGTTCTCCTGGACCGAGTGATCCAGCTGGTGGACCAGGAGGCCGTGATGGCCGGCTTTGCAGCAAGTGGATTCCCCAACTGCATGGGCGCCGTGGACGGCACCCACATAGAGATCCTACGCCCACCCACCGGGGAGGCCTTGGAATATGTCAGCCGACATTGGTACCACTCCCTGCAGCTGCAGGTGGTCATGGATCTCTGGGAGCTGTTCATAGACATTTACGCGGGCCACTCTGGGCGCAGCCACGATGCCTGGATCATGACAGTCTCTCCCTTCTATGCCTGGATGTACCACGAGGACTTCGTGAACATGGGCATGTCCCGGATCGAGGGGGTGATGATGCCCCCCTACATCCTGGGGGACCTGGCCTATCCACTTACCCACTGGCTGACGAAGTCGTACCCGGTTGCAAGGAACCCAGTGGAGGTGCGCTACAATACCTGCCTGTGCGCGAGCAGGACTGTGGTCAAGAGGGCTTTCGGGGCCCTCAAGCAGCACTGGAGGAGCCTTGCGGGCCGGCTGGATTACACAGTGGAGACCTCGACCCTGGTGATCGGAGCCTGCTGTGTGTTGCACAACGTGTGCGAGACCGATGGGGCTGCCCTAGAGTACCCCGTGCCCCGGTGCCCTCCCCGACCCATGCCCCTCTATGTGAACGCAGAGAACCTGCGGGAGTACCGGTATGCAACGCGCATCCGTGCGACCCTAGCCAGGCGTATCAGCAGGGAGGCCAAGGTGTGAGGGCGCACCCCCCCAGTCTCCACCACCCCAGGGACCCCAGCAGCACTTTGGGCACGCCCCTCGACACCCACCCGCCCTGGGCCCATGAACAGAACCATGGGGGCGACTGTGATGCTCGTACATTTATTGGTACCACCACCTACAGGTGCCCCTCTCATCTCTCTGTGCCGTGTCCCCCCCGCCCCCCCATCTCTGGGGCCTCCTCCTTGGCCACCCTGTGGTTGCTGTGGAGCTCTGGGAGTGCCTCCTCCCCCCCCCCCCCGCTGTCCATGTCCCCAACAGTGTCCTGGGAGGTCTCTGTGTCCTGAGGGTCAGGCGATGGTGGGAGGGCGGATGGACCCGGGGCTGGAGGGGCCCCCCTGGGCGACTATTCCCTCCGGAGGCCTACAGGGACCAGGAGGCGGATGCGTGGACCCAGCGGGCGTGCCGGCGACTGGGGTGGTGGCGGAGGCGGTGGGGGCGCTGAGGAGCCCGGCATTGGGGCTGGGGCAGGCAGGTTCCCCGGTGGGGCGGCTGCCCTCACATATGCACTCATAGTCGCTGCATGCAGTAGCAGCGACGTGCCAATGTTGTGGGAACGGTCCATTTTGGCCGAATGCTCCCTCACCATCCTGTTGATGGCCTGTTGCAGATGCCTGAACATCTCCACCTGCCTGCTGCGCTCCCGCCTCCGTTCCATGTGCACCTCTGCTTGCAGTCTCTGGTCCCTTGCCTCCGCTTGTTGGATGGCCCTTTCTGTGGCCGCTTCCATCCTGTCGATGGCCACGATCATCTGCTCGCCATTGAGTGGACAATGTCCTCCGCCTGCTCCTCCCTCCGGTGCTGTGCCCAGTGCTCCCTCATCCGTTGTGCTGGGGGTACGGGGCCGGTTTGGGGCCCTGTTGTGGTACACATTAAGGGTTGGTTAGGCACCCCAGCCGCCTGCCCCCTTTCCTGTGGCATGCCTGGGGGGTTGTGCCCCCCCTTGGGTTGGCGGCTGGTGCCCTCCCCCAGCATACCACTGTGCCCAGGCCCCCCCCCCCCTCTCCAGCACCGCATGCCCCGGTCCCCCCGCCCGGCCTTCCCCAGCGCCCTCTCCTACCTCACCCCCCTTGCCGGTGTGCCTCACCTGGGACCTCTGGCTGCTCCCGGGGCTGCTCTCCGTCTTCCTCCTCGCCCGCTTGTCACGGGTGCTGGGGCGTGCCGTGCCCTGTGGGGATATGGGAGTGGTTGGGTGGGGGTGGTCTGGCCGTGTCACCCAGTGGCCCCCCGGGCGCCATCCCCATGGTCTGAGGTGCCCAGGCTTGCTGGGGGCAGCCCCATCCCTGGTGTGTCCCCCCCTTGGCCCGCCCCCCCGGTCAGTGTCCTGACCCACCTGCTTGCTTACCCTCCATTGTCTGTCTCGGAGCCCTCCGAGGCCGGTTCCTCTGTATTACTGGGGTCCCCCTGTGTCCACTGGCTGAGGGTGACCAATGTGCTAGTCTTGGATTCTCCCAGTCCTGACAGGGGCTGGGGGCTCTTGGGGCTGGTGCGCGAGGGGGGCCTGCCGATCCCCAAGGTCCCGGGGCGTTCCTCTTGGGGGGTGGGGCCCTTGGAACCGTTGCCTTCTAGGGGGGTGGCGAGGGAAGGGGGACCTCAGCCCGTTCCCTGCCCTGGACCATGGCGCTCCCCACGAGGCGCGGGACAACTATTGAGCCCTTCCTGTGAAGGATGCGGTAGTAGGGGGAGGTCCGGGCTCCGTGCCTGGACCGCCGGTTGTTGTCTTTTATGGCCTTGTACCCCCTCTTGAGCTCCTTGACTTTCGATCTGCACTGGGCCACGGTCCTGTGGTGCGTCGCTGCCTCTGTGTCCCGCACGATCTCCCAGTAGACGTGCTCGTTCCGCTGGTTGATCGCTAGCTCGAGGTGGTGCTCCAGGGTCCCCCAGATCTGGATAAAGTCCTGGGTTTCCCTGTGCCGCCATTATTCTCCTCAGTGGTATGGCCGCCTTTGTGGGCCCTCCTTTTTCCGGTCCTCCTTTTCCGCATGCCCTCCGGCCCTCTCCTCCATGGGCTCGGGCTCCTGGGCCCATTTCCGTGTCTGTGGGTTGACTGGGTGTGTGTGCTCTTTAAATCTCCCTGGCCTGTGTTGTTGCTGGTTGCCTGGCAGCGATTCTACGTGCTTTGTCCCCGACTGGGAATCGTTTCGCTTGGTGGCTGCAGTTCAGATGTTACTTTTTTTTGTTTCCCGTTGGGAATCGCATTGAACACCCTTTCGGAGATGGTCTGGGCTGGAGCTCTGGAAGGGTGGTTGATTTTGACCCCTGCTGGGGATTGACTGGTGAACATCTGGCAGCTGCTGAACAGACGTTCAGGGTGCTTTGGCCCCACTGCGGGATTGACTGTGGCTTACTGTAGTTGACTGTGATCTCGTAACATCTGAAATCACCCAGGGATGCAAAAGCCTGTGGGGATGCTTCAGGCTTCAGATCCACGACCCTCTTGCAGTGATTTTCAATCTATGGTCTGCAGATAGGTTCAAGGGACGGGGTGGGGAGAAGCATCGGGCTGATCTTTGCAAGTGACAAGCACTGGCCGGGAACGCTGGGGTTTCTGGTTCAGCAGTGCTCCCAGCCAGGGCTTGTCACTTTTCAAAAGGCTGGCTGAATGCTTTCTCTCCATAGCGCCCATCAGCTGATAGGCTGTGTGTGTGTGGGAGCGCCAGACTGACCTCTGCAACTGACGAGCACTAGCACTGGAGTGGGGAGCCCAGCTCAGCAGTGTTTCCGGATGGACCTTGTCAGTTGCAAAGCCATTGCTCTGCCATTGCATCAATCAGCTGATAGGTGCCATAGGGTGGGAAGTGCCTGGACAGCCTTTTTTAGAGTGACAAACCCTGACCGGGTGTGCTATTGAGCCCAGGGTCTCCAGTGCTCTTGGCTGGTGCTTGTCAATTACAATGGCCTCTTTACCGGCACACAGCCTATCAGCTGAAAGTGATAAGCCCTGGCTATAGAAGCAATAGACTTCTGAAGGGGTACGCACCTCAGTTTGAATTTTTTTTAGGAATCCATAAATGAAAAAAAGATTGAAAACCACTGCTGTATGGTACTGGTGGACCTGTCTGTTGGCATGACTGGCCACAGCCGTTCAGACAGGAAGGAGCCACATGACTGCCTGTTGTCACAGATCTGTTTGGCTTGCCCCACACAGTGTAATCTGTGGGTGTGTTCACCCAAGATGTTATGCCGTATGTGCACCCATCAGCCCCACATGTGACCATCTGTCTGAACGTGGTGCAGCTGGATGTGCACTCCTGTGAGCCACAGACTGTCCACTCTCCGCCACTCATGGCATCATTTGGGGAAATGTGTAATGGCTGAAAGTGGGTGCTCTGTGGTCTGCAGGTGCGTGCATCTAGCTGGACCACCTTCAGATGGACAGTTGGATGCAGGGCTAATAGGTGCGCATGTAGGGTAACGTCTCATCTGAAAACACCCCAAAGGTTTGTCCCTCATAGTGTCCAGGTAAAGTGATTTTTCTTCTCTTTTCTGACTCTCATTCTTTGTATGAGCATTTCCAGTTCCACAGCTGCACATGCATGTAAGGCTTTTTACATACAGCTGCACATGCGTATATGTACTTTTGACCATTTTTACTTTTTACTTTGTTACTTTTCCATTAAAGAACATTCTTATTCTCTTTAAAAAGCATGAGTCATCTCTGTTTTTAATATTGTCTCCCAGACTATGATGGCGCTTTCCTGCCTTTTCTGTTTCCTCCTTTTATTTTTGTCTTCTTATTGACTCTCCCATCCTTAATCTTCCTCTTGTATCTTTCTTTTCAGTCTCCCTCATGCTCCATATCCAAACAATTTTTCTTACATCTCTTTTTCAAAAACAGCTTCTGTGTTTTAAGCTAGATTATCTGCTTTGGATCAACCAACTAGTTAGAACTTTAAGCTCTGCTTTGTATGGGTGTTTTAAAATTAATAAGAAAAATACATCCTCTTTGATTATTCAGCGCGATTAAGGAGACCGTCCTAAACCACTTACTCAGAAATAGTCCCATTGACTTCATTGAGAGCACTTCAGAGTAAATGGTTTTAGAATTGCAACCTAAAAGGTCTCTAATATTGCCATAATTGAATTGCAGACAGGCCATGATCCAGGGTCTCCACATGCATGTGAAGCAAAGTTACCCTTGGGTGTGCACACAGTGTATGTGTGTGTGCATGGTGCCCTGTTCCAAAGACCGTGCCTCCCTGATTGCACCCCCATCAGGCAAAGGAAGTGTTAGGAATTTGTGACCTATTTGGGTGGCGGCATGGTTGGGTGGCAAGGGACTTGCTCTGGGCTGCCAAGCGTGTGCACATTGTGTTCACGCATACAAGGGTAGTTTTGGTCTGCTCGCGCAGACCACGGATCAGGGCCTATGTTGCTAGAACTGTTAGATTTAATGAAACCATTGTAGCTGGAATTTTGTTAACTAAAAAAATCCCTAAATTTGTATAATTGATCTTAGAGTATAGAATAGTCAAGCTTGTTTAAATTGATCACTATTACGTTGTTTAAACTTTTTCACTTACTCTTTTGAATGGCCATTATTGCAATTAAATGGAAAAAAGCACCATTAGATAGATAGATTTTATATTTTTATATATATATATATATATAATATATATATATATATATATATATATATGAATGTACGTGGTGTAAGTGCATATGCATGTGTATAATTATATACTCTCTATAGATAATCATCTTGCATAAAGGTCAGTTTTAATTAAAGTAATGCAGTTGAATTCCCATTCATCAAGTTGAAGTCCTGACTGCGTATAGGAGCTAAATGGAAAAGCAGCTATTGTGTTAGAAAAAAGCACTTAATGAGACATTCAGAGACATCTCTGAAATTTTTAGACCTACTCAAGGACTCTGAAAGCAGCTATTTAAAATATTTAAAGATTAAAATCACCCAGTGAATACGTTGGTAACTTCTTAGGCAAGATACTAGATTTAACGTTATAGCCAACATAGTGATAGAAAACAACTCTCTCAATATTTTATATCCAGAGACGCTTAGTATCTAAAAGAAGAGCCTCTTGTAAAATATATTTAATGTTTAAAGCCATCCAGAGGTCAGAAAGGAAGCTTTCCATATTTAAACAATGTGGGATTGATCTATATACGAGAAGAGCATTTTAAAACTATATAAAATATTTAAACCATCTTAATTACTAGAAGATTGTGCTCGGCTGATACTTTGGTAAATTTTGGTCCATAAAAGACTTCTGGCACTCTTCACCAGCAGCAGGAATGTCAGCCCTGGTGTCTTGAATTGGTGTCTTGTACTGCCTAATCATTTGTCCTGGGTGATTTAGAAGATGGTGCCTTTTAAAGGCCACCGTATTAAACTGAGCTACAGTTGTACAACTGACTGCTTTTCACTGGGAACTGAAGCTTATGTTGTGCAATAAAAATTTGGGTTCATTTTATAAATACTACCAATTTGTACATACTCTTATTCCTTTAGTGTGCTGGCCTGTCTGGCCCTGATAATCCAAGCAGTATACAAAAGAGAATTCGATGTCATAAATCAAGCATTGCCAAACAACATTTACATAAAATAAATTAAAATTGTTAAAAATAAAAATGCTCCCAATAGATCCACCAAGTCCTCTGGTTTACCAAAAATCAAGCATGGTAGAAAAAAAAATTCTGCTCCATAACAAGATGTTACACAAATATTATGACATTTCATCCAAAACAAAGATCATACTTTACTACCAATTTATTTATTTTTATTTATTTCATGACATTTTTATGCCACCCTCTCATGACCATGGCATCTCGGGGTGGCTAACAACATGATAAAACAATAAAATACATTAAAACCAACACCACTTT
>QEPC01005146.1:1329244-1370351 GCA_003113815.1 Sphenodon punctatus
TCTCAGTACCATAGCCAGGGCGGAACCCAGATTGAAAAGGGTCAAGGAAACCGATGCTATCAAGATGCCGCTGGAGCTGCAGTGCCACTGCCCGTTCAATAACCTTCCGTAAAAAGGGAAGGTTAGAGGCTGGGCAGTAGCTGGTGAGCGCATCCACGTCTAAAGATGGCTCCTTCAGCAGGGGACGCACCACAGCCTGCTTAAGGCTGGGCGCCAATCTACCCTGCCGAAGGGACGCATTGATAACCCTCGCCAGCACCGTCCCTAGCATCTCCCTGGAGGCTTTCACCAACCAGGACGGGCATGGATCGAGTTGACAACTGGTGACCCTAACAGACCCCAGGACTTCCGCCGCCTCGGCTGGTGTCACTTCCTGAAACTCAACCCAAGAAGATGGACCAGATGGGGCCTCCGCAACCTCACACTCACTGCCTTCAATCCGGTGTTGAAGTCGCTCTGGATCTGAGCAATCTTGTCTGCGAAGTAGGTGACAAATTGCTCACAGTGGGCCTGGGACAAGTCCCTATCCAGGCAGAGGGGGGCTGGACTAATTTGAGTCTCTGGTATTTCAAAGGGTGTTTTTAAATAAGATGGCCCTATGCAAGGACCACCTGTCCCTGTGTGGGCCGGTCTTGTCTGAATCCTGGGGGTGGGGGTGGGGGTATAGTGCATGCTTCAGCACCCACCCATTCCCTATGAATCTCTTCCCCCCCCCCCCCCACAAATGGGGCTTTTGGCAAAAAGTTGGGAGTGCCCTGTGCACACAGGGTGGGTGGTGCATGGGCAGGGCTGCTGTGCATGGGACTGCTTGTGTGAAGCGCTCCCTCGCACACATTGCCCATGCACCCTCTCCCCACACCAATCATGGACCCCCTCTGCCCGCTTCTCTTGTTTAAAAACACCCCGTGAAGTACTCCCCCCCCCCCCCCCGCACAATGCCCACACGCCTGCCCCACACACTGACTATACACTTTCCCCCGCCCATCCATGTCATCTTAAAACACTCAAAGACTTAAGCATCATACGCTTAACTTTAAACCCATGACCAGATCAAGTGAAGATAAGAATGTACTTCAGAATTGCTGGTAATATTATCAAATAGATTTTTTTCAAGCATGAATAAAAGTCAAGAATGTATAAAGTAGTAGTTTAGGTATAATCCAAGCAAAACATTTCTTTCTAAAACAATTGCTGCCAAAGATACTACTTGCTAGCGTGAACAGTCCTTTAATCATTGTTAGGTTATGGAAGTGTGACTATTTTTTTTTTTGTTAGGTCTTTCTGCATGAAATGCATTTGTATGAAAAGTTCGGAACTGTAGTGTTTTCTCACTCGCTATATACCCTATCGTATTTGTGGCTTTGTGTGGCATTTTGGGTAAATATTTGCCCTGCATTTGTTACTGCTCCCTCTTCTGAAATGTACGATCATGTACCAACTTTTAGATTTCTGAGCTGCCACAGATTTTTAATCCCTTGACGTTTCCCCGCCCCCCCATCTCCTTGCACAACTTCTCTCCCCTTATTCACTCTGTCATCTCCAGTAACCTCTCTATTATGCTTACTGTCTCCCTCCATCCCCATATATTTCCATCCTCACATTCTTCTCCCATCTTTTCAGCCCTGACTGACCACTGTTAGAGAAGGCAAGATAGTTGCTTCTCTTCCACTACAGGAATTCCCAGGGTGAAGAGCGTCCTCTGCTGTTTGGCTGGATGAATTTGTGGCTTGCTTGAGCTGGGCAGACCAGTGCAAAGCGATTACAGCATAACAGAATTTGGGCTAATATTTATATCTAATCTGCTGTTGTGTATAATATTTTATCATTCATAAGTTAGAAAAAAACCTTGCATTTCTTTGCATGTCTAATTTATGCTCTATTTGTGAGCCACCCTAAGCCTCCAGGAAAGGGCAGCATATAAATTTAAATAAATAATAAATGCATGCATAATGATCTAATTCCGTTTTCTATATGCAGTTAAATATACTTCTCTAAGGGTAAAAGCGACATGAGACAGAGCTGGCTGGATCCCACTCCTGCCCCTGAGAGAGTGAATGCAGCCGCCACGCTTTGGGATGATGGGGAGAGTAGTCCAAATGATCTGCCCCCCCACCCCGAGCAGAATTGGGGCAGGGGGCTGCCATCACAAATCCCGCCGTGCTCTGAGGTGGACTGAGAAGCCATCTGCAAAGGACAAGACTCCTGTGCACAGCAGGATCAGGCCCCGAGGAAGAGCTGCTGCCAAACAGCTGATGGGGGGTGGTAGTGGAGGAGTGCACTCACCCTAGCCACCAGACACCTGATCGGTGGGGCCCCAAGGAGCATGTCATCTTGGCTGCCAAGCAGCTGATCCCTGCCTCAACCCCCACCCCCAGCACACTCCTCCATGCATGATCCTTGGACCTTGCTTTACTGCAGGGCTGCACGGGCCAACTATTTATTTAGTTATTTATTTATTTAATTTTTACCCCCACCCTTCCCTCAAAGGCTCAGGGCAGCGTACAATATATATATATATATATATATATATAATATATATATACACACGCTGTGAGGTTCGTACGACAGGGCACGCAGAAAGGCTTTCTTGATAGCTGCTGCACAATTATGGAACTTTCTCCTCTTGGAGATCCACCTACGTCCGAGCCCGTTTACCTTACGGAAGAGATGCAAGACCTTTTAGTTTGGCCAGGTATTTGGTGAGCTGGGATAGGGTTGGGTGGGATTAGTTGGAGGGGTTAAACGGAAGGTTGGTGAGTGGTGTTTGGTTGTTTTTTTAAAAATTGCTTTTATATACATTTAAAAAAATAATATATATATATATATATATATATATATATATATATATATATATATATATATATATATATATAGTTTGTTATATATAACTATATAACAAAATGCATATAAAAGCAATTTAAAAAAACAAACCCAAACACCACCCACCAACCTTCCGTTTAACCCCTCCAACTAATCCCACCCAACCCTATCCCAGCTCACCAAATACCTGGCCAAACTAAAAGGTCTTGCATCTCTTCCGTAAGGTAAACGGGCTTGGACTTAGGTGGATCTCCTTTTTTAACTTGCGGGATGCATTTAATCTGGGCTTCCAGAAGGGTGCTTTTAAACAGCCTCTACGCCTTTTGCAAACTTGTATCCCTTGCAACTGTGCTTTTTTGTTTCTTTTTAACTAGTTTCCTCATTTTGTCGTAGTCTCCCTTTTTAAAGTTAAATGCTACTGCAGTACTTTTGTTTGTCTCTCACTCCAGAAGTTACGTCAAATGTGATCATATGATTGCTATTGCCTAGTGCAGGCCGCGAAATTTCTGGTTGCCAGGTCGCCATCGGCGATCAGAAAATGAGGGCTGGTGATCTGCCCTTAATGCTGCCTGTGTTTGCTGTTAGATTTTTTTCCCCCTGTCCCCTTTAATGTGCCTGACGTCTGCTGAGGGGAGGGGGAGGAGGGAGAGCGTCGGGGTGGGACTCCGAGCCTCCGAGGCATCCAGCGCAGCACAGAGAAGAGAACGGAGGAGTGGGCGGTGGCGCAGCACGAAGCAAAGCAATAGTAAGCTTCTTTCTCCTGGTGTGAGGGTGGGGTGCTCTCTCTGGGCGGAAGCCGCTGCGGCTCTGCATTTGTTTCTGGAGAGGGGAAGGTGGCAGGGCTCGCAGGGGATCTTCTCCTGGGGTGGGGAGGAGGGGAAGGAACCTTTTCCCCAGGCCTTGCGCCCTCCACGCTGTGGCTCTGCATTTGTTTTTGGAGGGGGTGGGGGTGACAGGGCTCACAGGGGATCTTCTCCTGGGGTGGGGAAGGAACCTTCTCCCAGTGCGCCCTCCACACTGCAGCTCTGCATTTGTTTTTGGAGGAGGTGGGGGTGACGTGGCTTGCAGGGGATCTTCTCCTGGGGCGGGGAGGAGGGGAAGGAACCTTCTCCTGGTGCGAGGGTGGGGGACCAGGAAAGGATCTGATGATCCTTGTTGCCCAGTCCTTTCTTGTTGGGGGGACAGGACTCATGAGGGAAGGGAAGCATTACCATTATTATTTATCGGGTTTATGAGGGACAGGGTTCATGAGAGAAGGGAACCAATGCCATTATCGTTGTTATTACCGGGCAGGTTGTTACAAGACACAACAAACACCAGTCTGTGGGGAGAAGAGAGAGAAGGCATGTGGCAATGAAGAGGCAGGCCACACTGAAGGATTTCTTTCAGAAATCGACTCAGCAGAAAGAGCCAGCAGAAACCGTGGAAACGGGCAGCGGTGCCATTAACTATCTTGTGAGTCCTAAAAGTGAAACTGTTAGTACTGGTAGCAGTACAACATCTGAAATTGCTGCTAGCGGTATTACAACATCTGAAAATGTACCCGCCATTGCTAAAAGGAAGGCAAGTGACATTACTGGTGGTGCTGTGATGCCAAGAAAAAGAAAGTTTAATAGGGCTTTGCAGAATCAGTTTGATTGACTAGTCTATGACTGTGAAGCTAAAAAAGCCTACTGCAAGTACTGCAAACAGGTGCCTGAAAGTGGTGTTGATCCAAAGTGGGTAAAAGGCTTCACAGCAGATTTCAAAAAAAGAATAATCCACAAAGCATGATCAAAGCAAAATTCACGTACAAAATATAGAAAACCTAAAATCAAATCTTTTCAATATAGCTTACTACATTGCAAAAAATGAGGAGCCGATCTATTGTGCTTAGCTGCCAAACTGAATGTAAACATTTTAAAGCAGTATGGCAGTGAAAAATAGTGCCAAACTTTTATCCACTACATAGCAAAGACTTTGAAAGAAGATCTCTTACAAAATATTAAGAAATCAAAATTTATTAGTATTGATTGATGCTTCGACGGATAGGACCTCAGAAGAGCATGCAAATGTTTGTTAGGTATGTGGATAATGGGACTGTCAAAGAAGACATTTTGGGTGTCATCGATCTACCTGATGCTACCTCTCAAGGCTGCTTTATGTCCTTAACAAATTTGTTGGAACAACCTTCTTAGGCACAAAGCATATAATTTATAAGGATCAGATTTACATCATTGGTTTGGGAACAGATGGGGCTGCCAGTATGATTGGTCACAAATCGGGGTTGGCAGTTAAAATGAAAGAAATATGTCCCAAGCTCATAAGTGTTCACTGTATTGCTCATAGGCTGCAGTTAGCCGTATTAGATGTATGCAAAGCAGTTGAATACCTTCAGACATTTGATGACATTGTGCAAAATGTGTACAAGTTCTACCATGGTTCTGCAAAAAGGCTCCATCGCTTGAACGAGACTGCTGAAGCGCTCGGAGAAGAAATCCTTAAACTTAGTGACATTCATACAGTAAGGTGGCTGGCAAGCAAAGTTAATGCGCTGCGTGCTCTTCTCCAGTCTTGGAAAACAGTTGTAACTCATCTAGAACAGTCTGTAGCTACCAATGACTCAGATAACGCAAAAGCTAAAGGTCTACTTAAAAATGTGAAGCAGTTTCAGTTTGTGAAACTTCTGCATTTTCTGATGGACTTCTATGGGAAACTCAAGCCTTTAAGTGAGTCTCTCCAAAGCAAGGAATTAATGATTTCTTCTTTGAAATGCAAAATGGAACATACAGTAAATATGCTTGAAGAGCTACGCTGTGGTATTGGCCACACAGAGAAGCGGTTTTTGGACAGTACTTCAATGACAGGAAGATACAAGAATGTCCAGTTAACCAGTGTTGACTCTGGAGAAAAGCAGTTTCAGGCAGTCAGAGGAAAAGTTATTAATAATGCAAAGCAGTACTTGCAGGGAAGGCTGGAATCTGTTTCATCAGATATTGTCAAATCTCTTCACATTTCTGACAGTATTGCATGGCCTTCCAAGGGAAGTCTTTTACAGTTTGGCAATGAAGAGATCAAAAATATCTGTATGCATCTGTATCCAGACTATGGAGAAAGGGCAGATATTCTGTTAGCTGAGTGGGCTGACTACAAACTTAGTTTTTCCTCGCATGATTTCCATGACTCATTTAAAAGGATAAGTGAACAGTCTGAGAGGTTTCCAAATTTGTTGCCTATTGCAACTTTCTGTGCTGTGCTACCTGTAAGCACAGCTTCATGTGAACGTGGTTTCAGTTACTTCAACAGAATAAAAACTGCTTATAGAAATTCCTTGAAGACTGAAACAATAGATGGCCTTCTGACAATTGCTGTTAATGGACGACCTCTCCAAGGCTTCTGTCCCAATAAGGCAACTGACAGTTAGTACTTCAGTGCTGAGAGGCAGAGGTCCACAAACAAGAAACATCAATGATTAATTGCAAGTAGTTTTTAATAGCTCTCTTTTATTACTGTCTTCCTATACATGCTTAACAATAACCTGTAGAAAAATAAAGACTTTTGCAACTGACTGCAAAATTTGCAGTTACAACTTACAAGTGTCTGTTTCCTTCCATCTTTTGTGGCGACCAAGAAAATTCTTTGGCTACTAGATTTGGATCTGAAATTTCATGCCCTGCCCTAGTGGCTCTGCCACAGTTACTCCTTGCACCAGATCCTGCGTGCTACTCAGGACTAGATCTAGAATAGCTCCTCCTCTCGTTGGTTCCAGAACCAGCTGTTCTAGGAAGCAGTCATTTACGGCATTCCCACCTAGCTATGTCTCTGCGAGCAGTTATACTAGCTGGTTCTTCTGATTCCTTAGGGAAAAAGAGGACACTTGTGGGTGACTTAGACAGAGGGTGATTTCAGAAGTTGCGTTGTCTGAAATCACCTCAGTCAACCGTGTGTGTGTGTGTGTGTGAATGGAGGTGAACGTCTGTTTGCGCGCATCCAGATGTTCACCTCAGTCAACCACCCCCCGCGGTGAACCTAACCACGCTTTGTTCTTCCGCACCATGGCGGCGAACGAAGTGTGGTTAGGGGGAATCCGGAACGCGGTGAAGGAAAAGTAACGTCTGTTACCTTACCGTCACCGCATTCTGGATAGGCTGCTGCTGCTGCGGCTGCCTGTCTCAGGGAGGGTGAGTGGGCGGTCGGGGAGCGCAGTGGGTGGGGCCATGCGACTGCACGCTGCGTCGCACGGCCCCGACCCCTCCAGGAGGGGAGGTTGCCCGACAGACATTACGGCCGGCAGCATTGACCCTGGGCCGTGGTTCGGCGGTCCCCACGGCCGGGGGCAAAGGGGTGAACGTCTGTTGGCGCACCCCTTCACCCCGGCCCGTGGTCCGAACCACCCCACGGTCCAGGGTCAATGCTGCCAGCCGTAACGTCTGAAATCACCCAGAATTGAGAAAAGGCAGTTGTGACCTGAAACACATGCCTTCGTGTTGTGTGTAAACATGGCAACGTTTTTCTGCACCCTGATAGCCACTCAATAAACCCTCCTTTGCTGCCTGGAAGAGTTGTAGGCAGCAGAAGTGGGTTTTCTCTCATTCTGTCTTTCGTTATGTCTAAGTATGTGTTCGTGTGTTTGCCATTACTTGTGGTGAACTGTCATAGAGTTCAACATAGTGACTTTGATTTGTCTTGCAAGTTCCTGCAAAATGGAAGCCGCCTCAGCCTCTTCCCCACCTCCTCCTCGCATCCACAGTCCCAGTGGGGACAGCTTGGCTGGGCTCTGTTCCCCTCCCCAGTCAATCCACAGTCCCACAAATCTGAAGCCCTATCAGCCTCAGCTGACCTCACCTCTTCCTTGCATCCACAGTCCCAGCAGGGACAGCTGTGCTGTGCTCGCTTTTGCTCCCCAATCTGCATGACTCTGACCCTGTGTGCACTCATTTACAGCTCCCCAAAATTTCACCCTGGCTCCTTTCAATGCACTCTTTTGTTTTTTATGTGGAACCAGGAAATCCCTTTGTGAGAATGTACAGAGTCATCTTGAAGGACCTTTTGGATTTAAAAGTGACAGCAATGTATAGCGAAAGGAGGGAGCAGTGCATCATGGTAGATCATGCTTTTTATTGATGGGAGGGAGCAGTGCCTGATGGGATATCATCTGGGAAGCTGTGGTGGGCTGTGTCATTGCTGACGTCTGCTGTACACTCGTAGATGTAATTGTGCAAGCAATGCAATGCAGCAAACACAGGGATATATGGGTGGCTAAATAATGGTATCAACAAGTATCCAGACACCCATTTCTGTTCTGTCTAAACCCGCCCTGTATTTTATTCTCCACTAAGCAAATATATATAATATGGTGGTTAAATAAAAATATTTATATGCTCATATATATGATACATAAAAAGACACACCACCATATATACACACACATTTAAACGTGTCTTATAAATGGTGTCATATAAATAATATTATAGACAAATGTTTTAAGGTGGGATGAAGAGATCGCTTGGTGGAGAACAAAATACTAGCTGGTTCTGACTCCTTAGGGAAAAAGAGCACACTTGTAGAACTGCTCACAGGGGAATAGCTAGGTAGAAATGGACCCTGGTGCACAAAATGGAACGGGCTCCCTGCTGGGGCACTCCTACTCCAGTGTGCATATGCAGTTCACATGAATGTGCCCCCCCACCCCAGGCACATGGGTCCAGCCAGGTGTGGCTGCTCCTGCTTGCACCTATTATAGCTGCCCCTCTGCTTGCTAGACATGAAACCTGATGTGTATGCTACTGAATTTAAAGGCTTTCATTTAGTGCCACATGTTATGACATCATTGCTATTTTTAAAAAAAAATCAGCGAACAGCTTGTTTTTCATATTATTGTACTACTTTTGTTTTTTTAAAAAAACAAACAAACAAACAGAAGCAGATAATCTCCCAGTTGAGAGAATAGCAATTGATGAGATTCATGAATTATACAGGAAACCAGAAGTCCTTTCTCTAACTGGGAGGGATGGCTAATAAAAAAGACAAATACCATGGGCTGGATATGAGGTTTATTGTTGACAAGGTAGAAAATGCAAAGAGAGTAAATTTATAGTTCTTGGTTTTCACAGAGAAAGACCCCTGGTAGCATATGGCACAAAGAAGCATACACAAAACAGATTCGCTGGCTCCTGCCCAAAGCCAGCATAAGGACAGGAGTAGTTCAACACAGCTGGGTACAACCATGGGAAGCCAAAGTCTGGAAATGGCCATTAGCAAAGGTTTGGCAAACAGAAGCGTGAAACACATGGATCTATTGCATGGGTATTTTTGATACTTGACATTGTAGGAACCTTGAGCTGTTCTAATTTTGTTTGTGTAAATGTACTGTCAGTATCTTGCTAGCTACTGTTGTGTTGTAGGGTTGTAAAATGGTGGTATGGAGATACTTTTGCATTGAGAATCTGTGCAGTCAAGTTGGCAAAGCCCTACAGCTGAAGTAGTTAATTACTGATTTTTCTGAATTATTTTAAAAAATATATTTTTAGAGGTGTGTCTTTTAAGAAGGCATTTTGACTTCAAACCTGAAAGTACTTACGCATGAGCAAGTGTGTTTCGAATCTGGGCCTATTAGTCTTCAATTAAATGCTTCCTGGAGGGAAAAAATGGGATTCTTTGATAATGGTATCTTGAGAACAATTCTATTTGCCATATGAACTGCGTTTTAAAATAAAGGGAGCGCAAAATTTAATGATAAAATGCTGCTTCAAGTGTCTAATAGAGTTCAGTATTTACGAGCTTCTATGTGATTTAGGAGACAAAGTCCCATTGACTTTAAGTGACTTTTAGGGCATAATCCAGCTTTCTGACGATAACACTTGGTGCTGGCATGAATTCCACTGAAGTGAAGGGACTAAAGCAGGTGCTAAAGGCTGGCTCCACGGCTAAACAGCGAGATTTCTTGTCTCCCAAGGTACTTAGGCACTAATAAAAAATTGTTATGCCTGTCCATTGTGTTTGCTATGCTCTCATGTGCTCTCCTATCTGTCTCTCTTCTCTGCTAGTGCCTGTGTATGTGTCTCCTCTCTCTCAAACCATTTTTTCTTTTAATCTCTTTCCTCTTTGCCCCTGCACTAAAATCATCTGGCTGGTATTTATGTTTCCCAATGGACAGAACTTTATCTGTGTTTTTCCAGCACGGTGGAAGCAGTTTGAAACGGTCTAGATCATGCTATCCCATTTTGTTTTGGACTACTAAAAGTCCTGTTGATTTAATAACTTCTAAGATTTTCTAGTTGGAAACAGTGGACAAAATGTTAATGTACAAAATGTTAAACAATACTGCATGTAATTTAATGCATTTCTGTTATGTTTCTGTGGCTCTTAGCGCAATTTAATGGTGTGTGGATTATTTGGAAATAACCATATTATGCAATAACAACCATGTGCAATATGCAACGTTGATGGTATCTGAAATGTTGTCTTCACTTCACAATGATCAGTTGTTTCACCCCTTTTGGTTTACTAATAGTACATATTGGGTGCCTTCAGATGGAAAGCACCCATACTGCTGCTCTGCCTTACCCCTGGGTGGGCCATCCGTTTAAAGACAGCCTGCCAAATGTGAAGGCAGAGCAGATGCTATGCAGCCCCACCAGCAGCACCGCAGAACATCCAGGAGCACCAACAGTGGAGTGGGCAGCTCAAATGTGGGACACTGGCCGGAGACAGGGTTACTGTCCATCCACTCAGTGGATGGCCACAGCACTCAGCTCCACTCTTGGCCAGGGGTTGCCATAGAGTTCACTTGGCCACAGAGTTCACTGAGGTGGCAAATTTCCTCCTAGAGTAAGTGGTTCTTTTAGAATTTCTCAGCAATTATAGGAAGGACAGATACATTAAAAATGTGAATTATTTCAAGTAGAAACAATTCCTTTATTTACAAAGGAAGGCAAGTTTGAACAGATTTGCAAGGTAGTACTGCATATTATTTTGCAATTTAGAATTCCTGGCATTTCTGAAATTGCAGTGACAGTCTACTAACATTTGAGCTTAGTGCTAGGCACTGTGGCTCTAAGATAAACTCTCTGCAAAGAGATGACCTGGTTTCCAGAATGCAGGGGTAATCCTGTTAAAGCTAGCAGTGCATGTGGCACAGCCCTTGAAAATGGACATATGTCACTTGCATATCTTTCATTGTTATTAAATTGTTCACAAGCCTCATTTGCCAGGTGTGCAACAGATTTATGTGTATATAAGTTTGATGCTGAAATGCCGCAGTAGACTAAAATGGGTATCAATTCTCAGTCGCAGTGAGAGGTGTCATTGCTCAGGACCCTCTGTCACTTATACATGCAGTAACGCTCACTGCCTCAGAGACCGGAACTAACCATCTGTGTGGTAAGCACTTAAGTGTGGGCTGACCACTTATAAGACTGTCCCAGGTACAGAGGCACCTTTTTGTGCTTCTACACCACATCCGGCAATCTGCTGCTTGTGACTATGCTCACACCAATACCTCTTTTTGTGAATGAAGATTTTGTGCTGAAATAAATGTGCCACTGCACTTCACTGCATAACCTACAGACATGCAACTTTATTGTGCACTGGGAAGAATGAGATTGGGCCCATTATGTACAGAAATCTTTACACACAAAAATTAGCCACATACAGTACATCAAAGTGTTTAGCAAAACACAGATCATTTCTGACTTTGAGCTGGTACTCTGGTGGGAAGGGATGTACAAAGCCTAAGCTCTGTTCCAGCACAGAGGGGGCTAGTAAGCTGTCCTGGACAAAGATACTTACTCAGTCCTGGGCAGTTATACACCTCCTTAATATGGCAACCTTGAGCTAAACTTTAAAACCGATTATAAAAATGATGTAGCATATTCTGAGAGCTACTCTGTCCATAGATAGAAGCTTAGAGGAGGGAGCAGTGTTCAAAAGTCTGGGGTGTGGTGGAATATTGGTGAGACAATTTAAGGGAATTATAGAGCCGCAGGAGTGGCTCTATAGTTAATGCGGCCTGCACTCCCAGTTAAAATGATAAAAATTCTAACATTATAAAATCAAGATGATTTGTCCTATGACTGCAAGATTTTGTAAGGGAAATCATGGGTGAGGTGTAGAAGCTGTCCAAATTTCAGACAGATCACTTGAGAAACAGCTGAGCTATAGGACTTGAATTTTGGAGGCATAATTTTCTGTCTTCTGCGACTTTTTCTCTTGACACATAAAGGTTAGTCTTAAGTTCTCCATCTAGAGGTGTCATAAAATTAAAGTGTCTATTCTAGCCCATTCCTGAATTCAGATTTTGAAAATCCATCATGTAGCTTGTACGTTATGATGGTTTGAAGTTTCCATGTTATCCAATGGAGAGTGAGATTTTAAACAACATCAAGCTGGATGTGGATTATACGTCCAGCAAATGCATGTACGTTTTTATGTACATCTCCCTCGATGCTGTCGTATAGGCTGTTTTTGAACGGACCCCTCGCCCACGTGTGGGTGGGTGGGTGGTGATGGGGGTGTCAGTGGGATTGTCTCAGTGGGGGTTTGGGTGTGTGTGCTTCTGCGCTCCACCCATCGCCCACGCATGGAGCAATGGGCGCCAACGGTGGATGCTCCATGCATGGAAGTGGGTGGGTGTCCATGGGATGGGCCACCCATGCACCACTCACCCACCACGGACCGTGGAGGAACTGTGGTCTGTTTTAAAATGGCCATGTGTAGAATATAGGTAGAGAGGTTATTGTGTATAGATGCTACATGTATATGCTGGGTACGGACACCCATTTAGGCCTGAAACAACAAATTGCGGTAAATGGTATTTCCGTCGGAAACTGGTGATCTAGCTTTCGTTTGCGCAATGTGGACACTGGATTTTCTGCTGTTCTTGCCATTATTTTTGGGGCAGTTGAACAGAGCTGCTACAGGATCGATCCCAAGCCCCATGTGCACACCCAGGGGCTGTGGAGACACAAAAGTGCTGGCTAAGTGTTGAGGAAATGCTGGAAAAGTGCAATAAAAGTGCTGTAAAACTCGTAAAAATGACAACCGGTATTTTCAGACATTACATGATCAGTGGATCAGCATCGCAGTGGATTCAGGGTAGTGGCTGTGAGCGCAATAGATATATTTGAGCCCTGCCAGATGTTCATCATAGTGAATCTCTGGTGGGGGTAAATGAGGCTGGCTTCAGGTCCAGAACCATGGTTAGATTGGCCACGATCCGGAACGGGGCTGGCAGTGGCGGTGATGCATGTCTGCTTGCCAGCCCCAACCTTGGGACGGGGTCGGGCGCGGTGGCCTGATTGGGTGGGTGAGCGGTCGAGGGAGCACCGGGGTGGGGGCAGGGCTGAGCGGCTGCACATCGTGCCGTGCAGCCCCGCCCCCTCCTTGCACAGGCCCTCCCTGAACCCTGGTAGAGATCAGACCGGCACGTCTAAAGGATGGCCAGTTTGATCATGAACTGGGATCTGAGACGGATCCAGGTACAGGGTTCAGCGTGGCGGGCCGAACGGCCTGTCACATCTGAAAATACCCATGGTCTCAAAGTGACGAAAACGACCAAAACAAATGCTGGAAAATGATGAAGTTTATGGGAAATTATGAAAAATCAGACACTGATATCAACAATGGTGGAATCACTGGAGACTGACTAAATACAAAAAACACACTGTGCATGTCCAAAATGGCCACCAGGGGCATTCTGTGCATGCATGGCCCTTTTCCAAAATTGTGCTGGCAGCATCAGTGCCATTTTGGAAAAGGTGTGCATGCACAGAATAGTCTGGTTGCCATTTTGTGCATGCACAGTGATTTATTTATTTTTTTATGTTTAATTTAAAAATATAACAT
This sequence comes from Sphenodon punctatus, assembly GCA_003113815.1. Lineage (NCBI taxonomy): Eukaryota > Metazoa > Chordata > Lepidosauria > Sphenodontia > Sphenodontidae > Sphenodon > Sphenodon punctatus. Next base: position 1,342,889 of record QEPC01005146.1, read on the forward strand.
CTCTGAGTATGCGCAGAATGGCTGCTAGGCCATTATGCACATTTGTGTCCTTTCCCACAATGGTGCCATCCGTGTCTGTGCCATTTCGGAAGAGTGTTCCCGAACAGTCAGTATCTCCCTGTGGAATGGGAACACTTGTTCTCATCTCAGCCATATACCCATTCTCTTCTCTTTTTTCTCGGAGAGGATAGAAGTAAACTTACATAAAACTTCCATGATTTTATTGTACATGTAATCCACATCCATCCTGACAAAATCTCATCATTGTGGATTATATGTACAACACGACTGTGGATGTTTTTGAATATGTTCCTCTGTTTATGAGCTACCCAAGTATAATTGCCACTGTAGGCAGACTCATGCAGCCGCTACCCCCCTCCAATGTGAAGCTTATTTAGCTGCTGGATCAGGGCAGAGGCAGAGAGCTGTCTCTTTGAACTTGCCACCCTTATGCACACCTGCTCTGATTCATTCACCACTGCCAAGGTCCATGGGTGAACAGGAGTGGTGCACAGGAGAAGCAGGGCTTGTGAGGGCAGCAAGTTCAAGGGGGCCCACTCTTTCCCCTGCATCCCTATCCAGCTTCACAGCTTGGTGGTGGCTGGATGGTGGTGGGGCACCTTTTTGAACTTGCTGACGTAGGTGACCCTGTCCACCTGCACCCAACCACCCCCATCCAGACGCTGGAGCTGTAGAGCTTGACGAAAATGACAGAAATTGATGGAAATACGAAAAGTGATGGAAAATGACAAAAACACTGGCTATTGATGAAAAATGATGGAACACAACTCCATTCATTTTGCTTTAGGGCAGAAATGGATTTGATGGGGTGTTAGGGAACTGAGGTGTGGTGAATTGGGGGGCGGGGGGAGCAGGTTCACCTATTTTGTATTTTATTTTATGTATATGCTGCTCCACCTCCTGGCGGTGGCCTTGGTGGGCAGAGATTACTTCATTCAGCCCCCCCAAATGTTCTCAGAAGAGGCACGGTGCACCCAGTGTGCTCCAGTCGTGCACAGGGGGCTGAACGTGGCACCTCCACCCTGTGCTACCATCTAGTGCATATTCATGCTGTGGAGGTGGGCAGCACAAGGCAGGGTGCTCGGAGGCCAACCTACAATCCAGAATGAGCAGCAGTTTTGGCAAAGTGTCACCGTGTACCAGAGATGAGAACGTTTGTGCATGCAGGGTGCTAGCCACGTGGATGAAGCCCCTCTACTCATTCCTCCACATCCTTGTCCAGGAGCAGCACCATTCCTGCCTGGTGCCCTAATGTGTATCCAGGAAGAAACTCAGATTGTGCAGGGCCCTGGATGTCCTGCAGACAGAATGATAGGCTTGTCAGACAGTGGTGAGATATGCTAGAGAAAGTATGCCACCTGCATACCTACTATTTACTCCTCCAGGGCTAGAAGGAGGTATGGGAGGCCTACCAGGCTTCCCTAGTGGACCATGGGCTGTTGTTCTGTGCCACAATAGGGGCTTCTGGGGTGCACACTGTGCCCACCCTCCCCAGCCACCCACCACTAGAAGCATGCCCAGTTCTGTGAAGTGGGCAGGAAGATAAGGTGTGTGACCCTCCCCTACACTGTATTTAAGTTATATTTTATTATTTTCATCTTATTTGTATTAATTTAGGTCATAGGTTAAAATACATTAGATAAATAGGTTAATTAGGTTATCAATTTAGATAGGTTAGATTAGGTAAAAATTGTTTTTTTAATTGGATTTTTAATTTTAGTAAAATAAAAATAACATCTGTTTAACAAGGCATTTTTAAAGTTATAAGGTAAATAGATTGAATTGGGTTCTAAGTTTAGATAGGTTAGATTAAATAGACATACATAACAATTGTAATTAAAAAATAAAAAATGTTCTTTATCATGCCGGGTGCCTTGCAGTTGGGGCTGAAACAATAATCAATTTATTTATTGTAAAAAAAACTTGTGAGACTGAGAATCCTTTTGCAAAGGGAAGTCTGCCTCACTAATCTCTTGGAATTCTTTGAGGGTGTAAACAAGCATGTGGACAGGGGAGACCCAGCAGATATAGTGTATCTGGATTTCCAGAAAGCTTTTGATAAGGTCCCACATAAACGACTCTTGCGAAAATTACAAAGCCATGGGATAGGAGGTAGTGTTTTGCTATGGATTGGTAACTGGTTAAAGGATAGGAAGCAAAGAGTGGGACTAAATGGCCAGTTTTCAGAATGGAGGGATGTAAAAAGTGGGTGCCCCGAGGATCTGTACTGGGACCAGTTCTTTTCAATGTATTCATTAATGATCTGGAAAAGGGTGTTAAGACTGAGGTGATCAAATTTGCAGACGACACCAAGTTATTCAGAGTAGTCAGAACACAAGCAGACTGTGAGGAGCTGCAGCAAGATCTTACAAGACTGGGTGCCTGGGCATCTAAATGGCAGATGAGATTTAATGTGGACAAGTGCAAAGTGATGCACATTGGGAAAAATAATCCAAATTATGAGTACACAATGCTGGGTACTAAGCTAGGAGTTACCACTCAGGAAAAGGATCTGGGAGTGATTGTGGATAATACACTGAAATCCTCAGCCCAGTGTGCCGCAGCGGTCAAAAAAGCAAATAGAATGTTAGGAATTATTCGCAAGGGAATAGAGAATAAAACTGAGGATGTCATAATGCCTCTATACAAATCAATGGTGCGACCGCACCTTGAATATTGTGTGCAGTTCTGGTCGCCCCATCTCAAAAAAGACATAGCGGAACTAGAAAAGGTACAGAGAAGGGCAACAAAAATGATCCAGGGTATGGAACAGCACCCGTATGAGGAGAGGCTTGATAGGTTGGGGCTCTTCAGCTTGGAAAAGAGACGGCTGAGAGGAGATATGATAGAGGTCTATAAAATCATGAGTGGTGTGGAACTTGTAAACAGGGAACGGTTATTTACCCTCTCAACTAGTACTAAAACTAGGGGACACTCCATGAAACTCACAGGTGGCAGAGTAAAAACAGACAAAAGAAAGTATTTTTTCACTCAGCGTACAATTAGGTTGTGGAATTTACTGCCAGGGGAGGTGGTCAAGGCCAGCAGTATAGCTGAGTTTAAAAGAGGTTTGGACAAGTTTCTGGAAGATAGTTCCATTAGCAGCTATTAGCCAGATAGGATTGGGGAACAAAACCCTTTACTGTCGGGAGCCTGGGGATGACCCACAGGGAATGGATAGCATGGTGACCTGTTGGGTGCTTCTCCCAGGCCCCTGTGACTGGCCACTGTCGGAGGCAGGATGCTGGGCTCGATGGACCATTGGTCTGACCCAGTATGGCACTTCTTATATTCTTACTGAGATCTCAGTAAAAATAATTTTTTTAAATGGAGAAAAAATATTTTTATTATAGCAAAATAAAACAATAAGCTTCGGACGATCTCAGTAACTGTTTAAGATCTCAGCAAGAATCTTATCAAAATTTACTGTTTACCTCTCACCGTGATTTACCATGTACCGTACACAGATTTACCATGTATCACTTACTATATTTGTCCCAACAATTCGGGGTGTGCAACAGGAACCCATTGCTGAATTCATAATTTAATAATTATTTCACTTTGGAATTCTTCTTTTCATTATATAATTTCATTTTCATTTTTGAATTTCATTTCCCCCCATTGATTTCTATGGGAAAATTGATTTTCAGCTGTAACTGCTTCATTATTTATCTGATTTGCTTGAAATTTGGACTGATTGTACCCCTCATTCAGGAGACCATTCCCACCAAATTCCATAAGGATTAGATAGTCTTAATTCCACAAGCACTTGAGGTTCTCTGGTTTATGCACCCATTAGTAAGAACATAAGTAGTGCCATACTGAGTCAGACCAATGGTCCATCAAGCCCAGCATCCTGTCCTCTGACAGTGGCCAGTCTCGATCGCATGGGGAAAGAACCAGCAGTCACAATGGGTAATCATTTCCCCATATTCACTCCCAGCTCTCGACAGTAAGAAGTTCATCATGTAAGCTACTTGGTTAATAGCCATTAATGAACCAACTCTCTAAGAACATATCCAGTCCTTTTAAAACCCTTTTTAAAACATTGTAGCTGTAATGTCTTTGTTTTTCATACAATTTGGGTCAAAGTTGTACTCATTGTACCCATCCTGAAAAGGATACAACTTTCAGGAAGCTTGGATAAAGGGTACTTATTTTATAATCAGTTATAATCAGTTTCATCCGTTTCATAATTTTAACAGTATTTGTAAAGTTCCTTAAATCACTTGCTGGTGTTACTTCTGTTTTTAAACTATAGAGGTTTTACTAGATGCAGACATCTGCTGTTCGGAGAATTTGTACGGAGAGTGAAGAAGACAGGAGGAGCTGGGCAGAGTAGAGGAAGAACAGGTGCCAAAGACACCGACACAGGCTTCAGTCATTGGCACCCCAAAGTCTGTAGGGGCATACGTGGGGGAGAGTAGGTACAGAGTTCTGATTTTTGGAGCACTTGCAGTGAGGCTAAAAACTACAGCTCAGTCAGTCTCTCGCACGCGCACGCACACAGAGCACTGAACCAGCCTATGAGCCACGTAAGATCTAGCCATGGTGGGGGCTGTGCAACTTGGCAGAAGCTTATATTTGCTCTCCAGTGCCCATCCCCAAGCCTTCCTGATTGCAATTATTGGCTACGGGCAAGTTGGAAGCCTGGGAAGCATCTCCAGAGAATGAGCGTATACCAAAGATTCTCTTATGTTTGTCACAGTTGTACAAGATGGGTTTGTGATGCCAACTGGCCAGCAGAAATGTCAATCATGTATCCTCATTCTGTGCTGTGCTCAATCCAAGGCCCCCTGCTTGTTACTAGGAAGTTGGAAGCATCTGCTTAGGAAAGAGCCAGTAAGAGATTCTCTTACGTCCTCTGTCACAGTGCTGCAGGGTGTGTTTGGGATGCTGGTTGGTCAGCCTGAATGTGTCAGTTATGTCTCTTGGATGCTTCCCCCTTCCCTCTGCTTTGCTGCCTAAAATTTTTGTTTTTGTCCCAAAACTTTCAGAACTTGTATTTACATGATTTCTATTAAAATCACAAACATTTTAATTGCTTATAAAATTGGGTCCCTTTATCCAATCTTACTAACATTTGGCAGGGATGATCCCTTGCATAAGAGGTACACGGAGTCCAAATTCCATCCATATTGAATGGAGAACCAGGCTTCTGCAGCTGGAAAAGTTTTAGCAAAACACAAATTGCTTATAGAATCTGGTCCTGTTATCTTATATTTCTGAACCTGGCACAGATGCTAGGGGTATACCCCATTTGTTAGGGGTATACTATGACCATTTTCACATAGATGGCCCCACCCACTGGGTGATCCAGCGGGTGTGTGGTGGTGAGTGTCCGTGGAAATAGGCCGTTGGGGGGGGGGATGGGTGTGTGCCCGTGTAAACACCATGGGTGGTGGGTGCTCCTGATGCACATCCATCTACAGCCACCTACACCCATCACCCACCCATCTCCACCCATGGGACCCTCTGGAAAACCAGAGGAAGCCCCGTGGGTGGAAGTGGGTGTGTGTCCGTGTTAAGGGGCACACACCACACGAACACACCCATCCCCATCCATGTGAAAAAGGCCATTCCTATTTGTTACTAAAATGAATGGAGCCCCCTTCATTTTGATAAGTAATGTTCTGAAAACAAATGAATAAGCAAACATACGTTTGCTTGCATTTGTTTTTATTTTTTGTTTAATTTATTAAAAATGATTTCAAAAAATAACAAAAAAAAATTTTAAATAAAAAATTAAACAAATCACTGCACATGTGCAAATGGCCACCGGGGCTGTTATGTGCATGTGTGGCCCTTTTCCAAAATGATGCCGGCAGCGGCAGCACCATTATGTGAAAAGATGCATGCAAAGAATGGTCCAGTTGCCATTTTGTGCATATGAAGTGCTTTTAAAAATAAAAATAAAAATCACTGACCATATGTCGTTTTGGAGAAGGGCAACACATATGCAGAATAGCTGTTTGCGCATGCACAGTGATTTTTTAAATCTATCTATCTAGACTATCTGTTGTTGCTTATTTGCTGTAAGTAAGGAATATTTATTCCACCTAGCCATATATTTGGCATCTCCCATGGGTAGCTGCCACTCCTGCAAGATGACACTCACTGTTTTTGGGATAATTGATTTATAGTAATGCCAAGAAGCTTTAGTTATTGATCAGGACCCCATTGTACATTGCACCATTGGCCCTATTGTTCCGACCAATATTTAAGCAGGGATATTTGGGGGAAATGGTGATTGAGAGGAGATCAGATACTACTAAGCAATCAAGAAAATGAAAAACACAATTCCTTGGACATATTTTCTATCTTATTAAAAACCAAGACTATTTGTCTTGCAAAAGACTGCTTTAGGCAGTGGAGAAGAGGAATGGAATCGGGCACTAGGAAATCAGAAGTGATTGGGGAGTGCTGAATTATCTACAAAGCATGGAGCTTGACTTTTTAGTACCGATTTCAATCGCCCCCCCTCCCCCCCCAAATAAATGTCTTGTATACCATTGGACCAGCTCTTCTTACAGGGTTTATACTTTAAAGAGATCTTAATATTCGCTCTGTATGCATTCGGGTTTTCTTTTAGCAGTGCTTGATTAGTCATGAAAGGTATGAGATTTGGAGAAAGGCCCAACCTTCACAAAACCTATGTTTATGCTTTGAGTCATATACACTTCATGATCATTTTTAATTTAAATGGGAATCCATTTAATTTGTATAGGCTTTATGTCCGATGTGAATTTGGAAAGAAGGATTTGCATGAAGCAAGATACTGGCTTGTGCAAAAGGCTTGGAAACTACCAATGTTCTAAACAGTGATGGGTGCATGAAAGAAACTCAGATACTTCTGTCAGGAGATGAGAACGTGATACGGCTGGTTCCAGTGGGTGGAAATGTAATCCTAAAGCATATCGTGGATTTGGCATCAGGGTCAGCCTGAGGTCTCTTGCTACACCTGGATGAAATGGATTATCCCTCCTTCCCCCATCCTATTGGAAGTCCCAGGACGTGGCTCTCAGTGTTGAGAGGGACAGAGTGCTCCTGTTCCCCACCAATCAGCTGATTGAACAGGAGTGGTGCACACTACGAATCCTGGAACTTGCAATGTTTCCAGAGTCTAAACTCCCCCAGTCACATTGAAGGGGAGCAGTAATCTAGGAAGGAGAGTGGGGGAACAACCTAGTCTTCTGGGGTCACTGCTCTCAGAAAGCCACTACCCTTGACAGCCTTGTTTGGAATACATTTTCCCTACAAACATGTTCTACAATGTTGTCAAGAGCATCCAGTATTTGAGTTAAGCACTATTGGAGACAATAGAAATCAAAGCAAATAAAATGCTTCACTTAACTAGAGAAGATATCCTGTCCCCTTAATCCCATAAATATTTATCCACAGGAGTAATCCCACTATTGGGGGAGAAGGGCGACCAGACATATATGTGCTGATCAGTCTTTTAGTAATCCAAATGCTTATGATTATTAATATGCACCACACTGGGGCAGCAGTCAGCAAGAGAAGGTTGCCTGAGCTAGTCATAGGTGGTGTGTTTGTTTTCTCTTGGGGGATGGCTTGGTTAAGCAATTGGCATCTGCTACTTAAAAAGATGTAGACGTCTCTTGTCTAAAATTGGGAAAATAAGTCTGGGTGAAAGAAGTTCAGAGTTTTTTTGTGATTAATGCTTTTATGTCTGAATGTTCATCCACACACACTTCGCTTATAAAATACACACACTGTATCCACCAGTACGTGGCCAGGTACACATACTATATGTGATTATTTTTAATTGTAGTTACAGATATGCTTGAAATTTTAACTTGGAAATCTTAACACATACTTTTAAATTTAAAAATGTGAGTTTTCATTGCTTTATCTGCATTTAAAGAAGGGGGTTATTCATATGCATGCCCATAGGAATCATATAAACCCCCCCCTCTCTAAATGAACATTAAAACAATGCAAAGGAATTAATTTTTTTGTCAGTTCGTTTTACAGTGAGTTTATTCCTTTCTTTCAAAGACTAGAGTACTACAATATGGACATTTCATTTTCATAAAGACTGTGCGTGTGACATGCTGCACACACAGAAAATGAAATGTCTGTATTACAGTAGTCTAATCTTTGAAAGAGGTGTGTGTGTGATAGATAGATTTATAATATAAAAAATACACACAGAGAGAGACAATAAACTCCTCAGAAACCCCCAGACATTTATTAAAGTAACAGAATATTTTGTTCGAGTTCTGATCTTACCAGTCCTCCTGTTATGATTGAAGTCAGTGGGACTATGAGCGTGCACATTTGCAGACTGGGGAGGGATTGCTGATGACCCTAATATTTTGGAATATGAAAAACATTAAACATAAACTACATTACCGTGTTTTTCTCTGCAAGCTTCATATTATTATTATTTACACTGATAAAAGAAATGTCCAATTTCAATGATAGTAATGATATGTAAAGGTGTTTGTCATGATCTAAAATTGGATGGTAGATGGAACTGAGGGGTCTGACATATTCCTAGTGCATTAAGTGCTTATTTCCTGTTTCTCAGGATGCTTTTTCTGACCCTTGTACTATTCAGGAAGTCCTAACATCGTTGATAATGGATAAAGGGCAGTGCATTAGCAGGGGACTGGAGCGGGGAAGCTTTACTTACATTATAGCTGTATAATTGATGTTAAAGTCTTTATCTGTCAGATGAAACCTGCTCTTTGTAAATTGATTTTAGTGGAGGTTGGGAAAGTGCAAAAATACGCAAATCATAAATGTATTTATTTATGTGAAAACTGCATGAGCATAGGTACATATTTTACAATTGTATTATAAATCCAACTAAATATATTTAAAAAAATTAAAAAATGAAAGTATGAAAAGATATAAAATCCTCCAACTTTATTTTTATTTATATATATTAGTACATGTAGAAATGTGCTATTTTCTTTTTATGCTACAAGAACACCCATGATTGTAAAAGCTACATCAAGGGACCCTGTCATGCATGAATGTTCCTGTGGCATAGAAGCGGCATAGAATGTTCCTGTGGCATAGAATTCTCCCATGAGAATACAGCCACAATTCCCTTCACAGAAGTTTCTCCCCCTCCACGTAACAGGAGAAATCTATGTGAGAGTTAGTGGTACCTGACCCTTCTAAAAAATTGTGTCCTAGTGGTGTGTGTGTGTGTGTGTGTGTGTAATACACACACACACACACACACACACACACACATATATGAAGGGAATTGTGGCTGTATTCTCATGGGAGAATTCTATGCCACAGGAACATTCTATGCCGCTTCTATGCCACAGGAACATTCATGCATGACAGGGTCCCTTGATGTAGCTTTTACAATCATGGGTGTTCTTGTAGCATAAAAAGAAAATAGCACATTTCTACATGTACTAATTTTCGTGAGAATACAACCACAGTTGCCCTCATGGAAGCCGCCCCCCCGCCAAGTAATGTGGGAAAGCAGCCTCACTAATGGCAAAATGGCAGCTAAACCTACTTGGCACCTTTGGAAATGAGGCTGAGGGTACATAGTTCACAGTGTGCTACTATTTCCTTAGAAAGACAAAACAGAGCCTTTATGCATGTGACTTCACAGAGGAGGGAAAAGGGGAACAGATTTTTACAAAGGCCAGTCAAGTGGATTGGGATGTCATTTGCACAAGGCTCTGGTCATCTTTCTTCTTTAATTTGCTCTTGTATGCTTACTGAGCTAAAGCTGGGAATTGGTTGAGCCAGAGCAGAACTTGGTTAACTGGTAGTAAGAAACCAACTGTCTCAACCTCTGCTGCATACCTCAGGGCTAGGATTGTGCTCAGAATTATTTAAATGAACCCAGTGTGTTTGCTTGCAATTATACCAACATCTGTGAGTATACAGAAATATTTCTCTTTCTTCCTTTCAAACAGGGACAAATCAAACCTAGCGAAGTGTTGTGTGAAAGATATTTCTGCTGATTTATGTAAAATGATCCTGATAAAGCAGAAACCTCTTCCCCCCAAAAGGCTCACCCTTTACACAGTACTGTCACATGAAATCAAATCCAAAATGAGCTGCGCTGTAGGTGTGTGTGTCTGTAAGTGCTTTTAGAATACTGGAGATAGGTACACTCAGCGCATCTGCATGATTGGAATTTGAAGGAGTCGTCTTATAGAAGTAAAATTAATTTTTCAAATCTTAGATTAAATTTTTGTAAGGTTTAGATAGAATTGTAATTTTTAATGAATCACTGCATTTATATAGTACAATATTGAATAAAGTTTTTTTTATTTCTCTTAAATCTTTTATTTTCATTTTTTTTTCTCTCTCATGCCGATACAGTCCCATCTTCAATGCATTTGTTCCCACAGTTCACCTCTGGACCAGGGAACTGATGGAGACCATAAATTGTATATTCCAGGCCAAGAAAGAAAACTGTGGCAGAACCAGGGTCTCAGAAATTCATTCACTGCTGAGAGGAGGGGACTGGGTTAGGTTGGTGGGATTGTTGAGTCTTGAGGCTCTTAGGAGATGTTCCACGCTTTCAGTAAGCAGGAGGGAGGGACTGACTGGGTTAGGGATGGAGGGGGGTCCTCCTCCCCCCCCCCCCCCTGATCTGGCTAGGCTAGGCTGCCTGGCCTGGCTGGGCCTGGCTTGCGCGGGGGGGGGGGGNGGGTAATTATGGTTCCTCCGGGAGGTCAGTTAGATTTGTGAGATGAGACTGGTATTTGGTGCCTGTCCCTGGCCACTTTCAGACTCCCCCCCACCCCCCGCAAATATTCTGACTGCGGGGTGGGGGAATGTGCAGCCAGAATATGTGCAGGGATTGGCCAGTCTGAAAGCCCCCCCCCCCCCCCCCTGCAGCTTTGAAGGCAGACATGCACGGGGATGCAGAGCTCGATTTCCTGCTCTGCATTCCTGCGCGTGTCTATTGGCAAGGCCAAACAAATGCTGGTGGACCGGGGGTGGGGGTGGGGGGGCTTTCAGACTGGCCAATCCCCACGCATATTCTGACTGTGCATTCCCACCCCCCCCCGCAGCCAGAATATGCGCGTGTGGGGGGGGGGATGTCTGAAAGTGGCCCCTCTCATGGGCCCCCGGGCAGGTGGTGAGGTGATCAAGAACTGGAGGGTCCCTGGCCTGACTGATGCTGCTCAATGCGAGGTCAGAACCAAATAAGTGAACATTCTGGGAACTAATCCTGGACCAGGCAGCTGACCTTGTGTGTATTACGGAGACTTGGCTGGACATGGAGTTTGGGGTTCAGATCTGTAATTTTGCATATTAATTATGGTTTATGGATTTGGAATTTCCCATTGAAGTCAGTGGGAAACTGATCTATAGCCTGTCAGGGTCCTATTCCTAGGCTAGCTCCAGGACAGTGGGTCTGATCCCCCACCCCCCACCCCTCATCCCCTGGAACCCTGTAAATTATTTACTGGCCTTGGAGGGCTTGCTTGAAGTACCACTGCTGCCATGTGGCCTCTGGCAGGCTCCATGCTCCTTATTGCACATATGAAAAATGACTGCCACACTTAAACCAAAATGGTGGCAATTTCATTTTGGTCACCACCCTTCTGCTTAAGGGCAGCAGCCATTTGTGCATGCGCAAAATGTACCAGGTGGCCATTTTTCACATGTGTAATAAAGGAGCAGGAGGAAACTGTGGTGAGGAAACTGTACTTCCGTCATGTATTGCGGATTAATTCGAATCTGGAATGCCCATCCCTACTTGAGGGTAATATTCAATTAAGGGAATATTCAAGTATGTTTAGCAGGTGCTGTTTTTGACCTTTTGCTTTCAGTAACAACATTCAGCATCTCTGAATCACTTAATTTTGATTTATACCCTGGCCTATTCTCTCTTTATAAGTTTTTAAAAAAAAAAAAAAAAAAACCAACAAAACAACAACAATTTGAAATGTACATGAATTTGCTGAACTGGGTGCAGAATTCTAACGTCGTCCTTCGTTAGATACGGGGGCAAGTCTACCCAAATAAATCTTCTAAGATCTGGGAACCATCCAAAATTATAGGGAATGAGTTTTACCTATGTGACTCTGGCTTGGTGTTTGGTCCAAGACAAATTCAAAGATTACAAGTGGGCATCACTCAACTCAGCCTAGGAGAGCATTCTGCCCAACAAAGCAGCTTATTATGCAATGACCCCCACATCAGTCAATCATGGCTATGTTGGAGGTGCAGTGCATTTTATTAGAGTTAGCCCAGTCCTGACAACACTTGGCTAATGTCTTATAACGTTTGATTTTAGGGTTGATCAGTTTTAGGGTTATTTAACAGGGAACAGCAATGAGATACAATACATGCAGTTAAAATCCAAGCAAAATAGGGGTTTCCTAATAAAGGAACTCTGTTTTAATACTGCCTGAAATAGATTCCATTTCATTTCATTCATTCATTCATTCATTCATTTATTAGATTTCTATACCGCCCCTTCCTGCACAGCAGCTCGGAAGGAGCTGCTGTCCAACTGTCTGGAAGGATTAGTTCAAGATTATTGAGGTGGGGAATGGAAATGTGGTTTGATTGAATGTTTAAGACTGCTGTTCTACTGAATGAAATATCTTTGTGTCTCTAATCTGTCTTTTTAATTGTTCATTGTTTTTATAGAGCTACTGACTGGCAGTGTGTGCTGGATTAACATGTCTGTAGGACAAAGGGTTTACTGTCTAGCAACAAGTCTCCTGTGTCTACCGAGTTTCTAACCAAATTGCTAGACCTTTTGGGGTAACTTATTTGAGGAACAGAATGAATAATTAGAAATTGGGTCCCTCGAATAAGAAATTATATTTTAAACTCAGCATTTTTACTCTGATGAAAGGTTTCTATTAGGGCTGAAACAAGAATAGATCTTATTCTTGTGAAAATCTTGTGAGAATCAAGCATCAGGGTTGAAATGTCGCAGACATCTTGACCCTGAATCAGATTCTCATGAGATTTCGTGCTCCTGCGGCCCCCTACCCCCCGCCCCCAGGATGGTCTTCCAGCCCAAAGAAATTTAATGGGGGAGGGAGGAGGAGGAAGACACTGTTCCTTGCCCAGCTTTTATACTTTGTCTGGGGCTGGCAGCTGTTTCAGCTTCCCAATCGCAAATTTTAAAGATTGAATGGGGGAAAGCAGGAGGGAGACTCGTATGATACCGTAGCATTCTATTGGCTAGCAGGAATCTGAGCACCAAATAGAATACTGAAAAGCTGTGCTGAGCCTGCCTCTTCTCTTTAGCTCCCCCCTCCCATCTGTTTCCAGCCCCAGACAAGGTAATCACACGAGAAAACATGTGCAAATCAACTACAGTGCTCCTCCCTGTTTCCAGAGGCACAACTTTTCAGTATTTTTTGGGTCCTCAGATGCCTGCTAGCCAATACAATGCTCAAGATCTGCCCCCTCCCATCTGGAAAGACTTCCAGACAGGAGGGGGAGAGCTGAAGGGAAGAGGCCATTTAGCGTAGCTTTTCAGCATTCTGTTGGCTACTGACTCCTGCTAGCCAGCCAGTAGAATGTTAAGATATTAAGTTTTCCCCCTCCCTCTGGCTCTCCCCCTCCCATTCCTGAAAATTTGTGATCAGGAAACTTCCTCCACTGAGACACCTGCCAGCTCCAGACAAAAGTAAGAAAGCTGGGCAGGGAACAGTGTGTTTTCCTCCTCCATCCGTTCCCCCTTCAGCATTGTGTTATTCTCTTTGTTGAGGTTCTCGTTTTTATCGGTGAGAATCCAACTGATTCTCATCTTGTTCTCATTTGCAAGACCAAGACAAAAATTGTGATTCTGGTTGAGAAACATGAGAAACGGAGAATAGAATCTGTCTCAGCTGGTCCAAACAGAATGCTGAATTAGGTCTTGAGTAATGTCTTGATGGCGTGCCTAATACATAAATACAGTATTTGCTGTTTGCAGCTTTGTAGTGTTTTAGAATGTTTGCTCTTTTTGACATGTTGCCAAAGTTTTATTGAGTAGCAGGCAGGTACGTTTGCATTTTAGTTAAGTCTGAATGGAATTTCTAGGGGAGAAAGAAAAGGCACTTCTATAGCTTAAGTGCTATCTCTCTAGTGAGCATCAAAGGTCCACTGCATACAGTGGCAATGGTAATGCTTCTGTATATGTTCCAAGAATCTTCTGCGGAACATATTAGGAAACTGAACCAGGAGTAGTTACCCTCTTTCAGTATAACAAAGAACCCACGAGGCACTGGTGTGAAATCCTGTCCTGGTTTGCACTCTGCATTCACAGAATTTTCAGCTGATTTCAGTGTGGAATTCAGTGAAATTCTTAGGGAACCATAAGACCAGGTTAGGACTGAATGGTGTGAGAATCAAAACAGAGGCTGAACTATTTAAATGTATGTGTGAATATTTTTCATTTTAGACAGTCCTGGAAATTAAAATATGCCACAGAAATCTCATCAAAGACCTTACTGCACTTTTGGGTGGGGTTGAAATGAGAATCAATTTGATTCTTGTGAGAATTGAGAAACTTCGTGAGCTCTTGCTAATCTTTCAAGATTCTTGTGAGATTCTTGCTAAAAACAAGAATTGTACATGCGCAAAATGGTTGATGGACTGTTATGTGCGCACACAGCATTTTCCAAAAGGGGCAGCTGTTCTGTGCATGCACAAAATGGCCACTGCACATGTGTAGAACATCTTCCCTTTTCCAAAATGGCAGTGTCACTGTCTGCCAGTGCCTTTTTGGAAGAGGGCTTTGCATGCATAGAACAGCCCCCATGGCCATTTTGTGCATGCACAGTTCTTTTTTTGTTTTTTAATTGAGAAAAAAATACTTAACAAAAAATGTTGATTGGGGCTTTTCTCGATTCGCAGTGAGAATTGTGAAAAAACAAGATCAAGTTTCAGTCCTAGTTTTGGGTTCCTTTCTAAGCTGTTTGCTTTTCCATCCTCTTCCTTTTCTCCTCCTGTCTTCTGGAAGGAATCCTAATCGTTCCTTTTTTGCCACCTAATGTCCATCTTGTCTGGTAACCATGTGGAGGAGGTGTGTATTTCACAGGTTGCTTCCTGCTACATAAGTTGATTAACTGAGAAAGCCAGATGCACAACTTTGTACAGCTTTTAGACAAAATAGGTTTTTTTCCCAATGCACCATTCTCCAAAACACCAATATACTCCCCTCTCTGAGAAAGGGAAAAATCCACCCAAAACAACAAACCCTATTGACATGTGTGCTTGTGCACAGAAGTGGGGGACATTTTTCTGCTCAGAAAATCCAGTGTATTCAGAGAGGCAGCATGAGCTGAGACAGAAACTCTGCTTTGCACTTGCAGACCATGCTAAGACATACTTTCCACAGCCAAGTGGAGAGAAGAGTGTATTATTGGAGCTTTGAAGAGCGTGATAATTTCTGTGGGAAAAGGCCTTTCGGGCTCAAAAACTCTGCAATGTGTCTGCCCTCTGAGCAATAAACAGTATTAGCTATCTTGTAGATAAAGTTGTGTACCAGGTTGTTTGGAAGTAGGTTTCTCTGGAGTTTCAGCACAATGTCCCCTCCTTCTCAAATCATGTGCACTCCCAGCCATACAGTGCATGCACAGGCTTTCCAGACCAGATCAGCACAGATTTTTTTTCTCATCACTCAACTCAGCCTAGGAGAGCATTATGCCCAAGAGAGCAGCTTATTATGCAATAGTTAGTTGTATCTGGGAGTCAGAATTTATATTAGTTTGTCCAATGAAAACATATGTGAAACTGTCTGAATTGCACATGTCAAGAGTATTCACCAATGAATACTAGGATTTCACTGCTTGTATTTGGAAAGACGATAAATTTACTGTAGCTTGTGCTTTTTGCTTTTAATGGAAAAAAATGACATGCTATGCAGATCTGTCAGTAATTTACTGTTCTCCCTATTTGTATTTCTTAGCATTTTCAACATGTTCTTGTTGAGGCTGTTTTGTCCAATGTTCCAATCTTCCTTACTTGTTACATTATTGCTGATGCCAGCAGTTACCAGTGGTGACAGGTTGAGATGTGTTGGTTTATAAAAAAATCTGATTTTGCTGATTCTTTTTTTAAAAAACTTTTTTAAGGACAACAGTAGCCCAACACAACTTTTGTCCATATTGTGCTGAAGTATGAAAGCTCATTCATGACCTGTTGTTCTTGGAAGTGAGAATTAATTAAATCATGGGTTTAGAGAGCAAGAGTCTTTCACATTCTGACACTACAGCACGTTAATTCATTTAGCCTCTGGAAACCTCAGAACATTACTACTGTACTGAAGGTTGATTGTGATAAGTGTTTTTCTAAAGCAGGAAAAAAGGTAATACTATGCGGTATACTCAGCTAGATTACCTGTGGAAAGCAAGGAAAAGGAAGAAAAGAAAAAAGCCAAGCGTAAACTTGAAAGGATCATAGTCTGCTTAGCTCTCTGCTCATCAGAGGACCATGTATTTTTTTTTTTTTTTTTAAAGCAAGGTTAATATTTTTCTCTTCCCAAGCAATGTGTTTGTGGAGGTTTTTTTTTTTTTAAAGGCTGTGTTTTTTTGGGGGTGGGTGGGTGGGTTATTCTGCAACATAACATTTGCAAGTGCAGGATTTTCATAATCAGAGATTTGTGGCATTCATTAGCAATTTAATGTGGTAATTCTTGCTGATCATTTAGAGTTAGATGCTGGAATCCTTCCTGTGTGAGCTGTCCCATTAATCTCCATGGGATCGCTTATGGCATAAGATTTTCAGCATGAGTAAAGGGTGCCTAAATTTGGCTCTTATTAATGAGCTCTATATGTCATTTGTAGTTCTGGTGGATAATCAGCTGATATAAGCATTCCGGTGTTGCTCCAGCTTTTGCAGATATCTAGTCAGAATATTCGCTGTTCTTGGAGAAGAGGTTAAATATCCTCAGTCTGCTCTGTTCTAGAGAAAAGCTTCTTACTAATGTAACTGATGTGTAAATAGTGTTTTTAAATATATAACTTCAGTTTGTCTCCTGTTCCTGTGCCTTTAGTACTGTCAATGTTTGTTCATCCAAACAGGAATAATGGAGAATTGCTTAGTGTCGGCCCAGATGTATTTTTCTGGAAATAAAATATTAAAGATAGCTGTGAGGATTTTCTTTATATGCTCATACACAAAACTGTTGTTATTGGCAATGTACAATAAAGACATTAAAATTGTAGGGTGTATAGGTACACATTAAGGGAAATGTTCTGTTTTTTGGACTGTATGCTTAGAGGTAGAAGTTAGAGATGGAAAAATAAGGTCCTTCTGGTTCTTCCAACTTTTTCCTTTTAGATGCTTGCTTACTATCTCAAGGAGATGTCAAAGTCCATATCTCAAAGTTTTTACTCTCTATGAGAACTACTTTAACCCATTGCTTTCAATTGCACTATTTGTAGGCCAATATACTCTTCAGACTGTGTGTCACTAGCTTGTCCTATTGGAAGGGAACAAAACAGATAACTCTTCCGCTTTGACTTTGTCTCCATTCCACCTACCCCCCCAAACTAGTTTTCTGTGTTTCATTTTTATTGTGGGAAGGGTGGTCCTTATTACAGAGTAGATTGAACTGATGGTGGGTTGGCTTGATTTATTTATTTAAGCATTTTATACCCCACATCTCTAGCAATAAGCAGCTCAAGGCTGCTTACAAATAAAAGTTTTTAAACCAACCATACATAAAATGTTATAAAACAAATACAAAACCCAATAAAATACTACTAAATGGGGATGCCACTGAGAAATATCCCCCCACCCCATCCCATCACCCTCACCGAAGGTCTGGCAGAACAGCCAGGTCTTACAGCAATGGAGAAAGGAGGCGAAGTCCGGGACCATCCGGGCCTCCACCAGGAGGGAATTCCACAACCTAGGGGTGGCCACCAAAAACGCCCTCTCCATCGTTGCCCCCTGAACACTCTGGGAGACTGTCTTAAAATTGTGTGTTCTTTTGGATCAGTTCAGTGATGACTCAGATGAATGTGGCCAAAAAAGCTATTTTATTAAATACAAAACATAAAGATAAAAGGACACAGACTCGCATCCCTTTCTGCAGGCTGGGGAACCCCAACAACGGCTGCAAGATGATCCCCAGGTGGGTCCCAGGTTCTGCCACGCCCCTCAACACGTCTGCAAAGTGGCCAGCAGTGAAGTTCCAATGTGGGTTTCTGGTTTCTCTGTCTTTATAGTATTCTGACTTCACAAACCAGCTATGCAAATACTGCGCATGTACTAACCATTGCAGATGGACCTCCCCCTGCCTTGAGTCATTCAACTCCCAATTAAGAAACCTTTCTCTTGGTATCAGGCTCAGCTACTGATAAGGAAGCTTCTCAAAACATTACATCTCTGGCGGCCTTGGTATCCTGCACAACAACTATTATGGAATACAACATAGGCTGCCAAAAAGGCATGCATGTAGCTCATGACAAACAAGATGGATTCAAAAGCAAGAGCAGGCTGAATAAGATATCTAAGTGCCCCTTAACTGGCTCCACCAGTGTACAATGGGTCTTCCGCAATCTTTCACTACAGAGACATCAAGAAGGGCACTCCGGGCAGACTGCAGGGGCTGATCCAGAACACAGAGTGAGACGATCCTGCAGGTAGGTGGGGCCCAGGCTGTTTAGGGCTTTATAGGGAAGAATCAACACCTTGAATTGGGTCCAGAAGACTCTAAGCAGCCAGTGCAGAGCATGGAGCACTGGTGTAATGTGCTCACAGTGGCCCATCCCGTAATAAGATGGACTGCTGCATTCTGCACCAGCTGCAGACTCTGAACCGTCACCAAAGGTAGCTCCACGTAGAGCGTGTTACAATAGTCTAATCTCAAGGTAATGAGAGCAAGCATGATTGTGGCAAGGTCAGAGTCTGAGACATATGGCCTAAGCCAACGATCTTCTGGTGGCTAAATCTAAACGTCTCTATTCCATTCTTGTCCTCCTTGATCTCTCTGCTGCCTTCGATACTGTTGACCACTCACTCTTGCTGGATTCCCTTCACTCCCTTGGCTTTTGTGGCTCTGTCCATAACTGGTTCTCCTCCTACCTCTCTGACCGCTCCTTTAATGTGTCTCTCTCCAACTCCGCCTCCTCCTCCTTCCCCCTCTCAGTTGGTGTTCCTCAAGGCTCTGTTCTTGGCCCTCTCCTCTTCTCGATCTATACCTCATCCTTAGGCAAACTCATTGCCTCCCATGGCTTCCAATACCACCTCTATGCTGATGACACTCAACTCTATCTCTCTACTCCCTCTCTCTCTCCCTCTGTTCAAGCTCGTCTCATCAACTGTCTCTCTGACATCTCTACCTGGATGTCTCAACGTCAACTCAAACTCAACATGGCTAAAACTGAACTCCTTATCTTCCCCCCTCATCCTTCCTCTCCTTCCTCACTGTCAATAACTATTGATGGAGTCACCATCCTGCCTGTCCCCCAAGCCCGTAGCCTAGGCTTCATCTTTGACTCAGCCCTTTCTTTTAAACCCTACATTGACTCTGTTGCTAAATCCTGTCGCTTCTCCCTCCATAACATTGCTAAGATTCGCCCTTTTCTCTCTGTCTCGTCTGCCAAAACTCTTGTTCATGCTCTGGTCATCTCTCGCCTCGATTACTGTAACCTCCTTCTCACTGGCCTTCCCCGGTCTCACCTTTCTCCCCTCATCTCTGTCCAAAACTCTGCTGCCAGGGTCATCTACCTCGCCAGTCGCTTCGACCATGTGCAGCCCCTCCTCTCTTCGCTTCACTGGCTTCCCCTTCCTGAACGAATCCTGCACAAGCTCCTAGTCTTCACCTATAAAGCTCTTCACAACCTTGCTCCCCCCTACCTCTCTGCACTTATCGCCCTCCATACTCCAGCCCGTGCACTTCGCTCCTCCTCTGTCCCTTCTCTCACCCTTCCACGCCTTCCCTGCTCCCCTAAGCGCCTTCGTCCCTTCTCACTTGCTGCCCCCCATGCCTGGAACTCCCTCCCTGTCCACATCCGCCTTGCCCCCTCCCTTCATACCTTCAAATCTCTCCTTAAAACTCACCTCTTTCGCTCTGCTCTGTCTGACTCTTTATCCTGCTGAGCCACTATTCCTATACCTACGATCGGTTTACCCTTATCCTTGCAACATGGACCTGCCTGCTGTCATTCTCATCGTAACCAAGCCAAGTACGTGCACTTGAGACCTCGCATCTTCATGAATGTTAGACCCCTTGTCTCTCCCTCTGTTCCCCTTCCTAAGTCTCTCCCCCAGCTCCTGTCTCTCAGATTGTAAGCCCTAGGGGCAGGGACCGTGTCTATTTTATTACTTTGTAAAGTGCCATGTACACTGCTGGCGCTATATAAATGTTTGTTAATAATAATAAATAATAATAAGCTGTCGTACCAATGTAATTGGCGAAATGCCCTATATGTTAAAGACAACATGGAGTCGCATAGGATTAAAACTTTACAGGAAGGAAACTACTCAGGAATATCAATGGATAGAAATCCATGTGTAACGGGGAAGTTGATAACAGTGGGGCTATACTATCGTCCCCCTGACCAGGACGGTGAGACTTGACCATGAAATGCTAGAAGAGATTAGACACTATTAGAACTATTATAAATATTACATTAATACTAGAAACTATTAGAAAGAAATTAATAATGGGTGATTTCAGTTACGCTAATATTGACTGGGTGAATATCTTCTCATGGTGTGATATGGAGGTAACGTTTCTAGATGTCATAAATGGCTGTTTCTTGGAACAGCTGGTCCTCAAACCAACAAGAGAAGCAGCTACTTTAGCATCTAGTCCTTGGTGGAGTACAGGACCTGATGCAAGGGGTAATGGTGGGGGAACCGCTTGCCAATAGTGATCATAATATAATCAAATTTGACATAATTACTGAAGGGTGGCTGACAAAAACACTAACATTTAACTTTTAAAAAGGAGACTATGCTACAATGAGAGGGAAACTAAAAGGAGCAGTTTCGAAGATTAAATGTCTACAAGAGGTATGGAGATTATTTAAAAACAATACACCATCTTGAAAGCCCAGATTTAATGTATTCAACAATTTAAAAAAGGTAGCAAGAGGACCAAATGTCTGCCAGCATGGCTAAATGGTGAGTTGAAGGGGGATATTGGAGCCAAAAAGGCATCCTTTAAAAATGGAAAGCTAGCCCAAATGAGGAAAACAGGAAAGAGCATAAGCACAGGCAAATCATATGTGAAATGTTAAGGCAGGCCAAGAGAGAATTTGAAGAGAGACTTGCTACAGAAACAAAAACTTCTTTAAGGACATCAGAAGCAAGAAGCCTGCTAGAGAATGAGCCATCAGATTACCATGGGGTAAAAAGGGTACTAAGAGAGGACAAGACCATTGCAGAGAAGCTGAATTAATTCTTTGCTTTGGTTTTCACTGCAGAGGATGTTGGGAAGATACCCAAATGAGCAGAGGTGTGTCAGACACAATGGGCTGCAACAAAATACATATATGGCTGAAGACAGATTTATAAACAAATGAATATAATATATAAACCACCAACATAAATACACTTAAACCTGTATGTTCAAAATGTACAATTCTCAAAACAATGAGTCGGACTAAAAAATGTCCATATGATCCAAATAGTCAGTAAAAATTATGTCATCATCTGAGTTCCCGGGTTAATGTACTAGTTTCAATACAAATCTTTCTCAAGATGAAACTTCTGTAGAGTCATTAATTTGTTGACTAAATGGTATGTATATATGCCTATTTTGTAATATAGACACAAAAATATCCTATACTAAAAATACAATCATATTCTTGGTAGAAAGTGTGCAATACATACAGTCGCATAAATAATTATTATTCAGGGTGAAAACACATATTAACCCATTTTAAACATGGCAGTTGTCATGTTGTTCCAAAGAGTCAAAATATAAGTAGTTAGTGGTGAACTGACTATGCCAATGAAAAGATACTGTGTGAAAGTTATAATCTGACACTCCCATAAATTCCATACATCATCACTAAGTTGTAAATGGTGATGCTTTCATCCCCAAGTTGTATATGAATCGAAAGCTCTCAAAAACTTAAAAAAAAAAAAAAAAAAGTGGGGGGGGGGAGGGACTACAAAATTGTAAAAACTTTTTGGGACCCCAGCTACAAAAGAGATCATCACAGTATTAAGCAGTGGTCTCCTATATGTATGTATACTAAAAGCTGTGTAAGAATCACTATTGTATTCTGTTACCACTTCAATTGTTTGACATACTGACTCCTCATAGTGATTGTATTTTTAGATATTTTGTGGTCCCTAAGAAGGATGGTGGTCTGAGGCCAATCTTAGACTTTTGAGCATTTAACAAGTTTAGCAAGTGTTTCAGATTCAGAATTGTAATGCTGATCAAGAGTCTCCTTTCCTTTCTAAGGGGGCATGGTTCTCTGCTTTGGATTTGCAGAATGAATATCTTCTCATTTCTATACATTCAGCTCACACTACCTCAGTTTCATAGTCCACTGTAACCATTACCAGTACAAGGTTTTGCCCTTTGGCTTGTCCACCGCTCCAAGGGTACCAAGTGCCGTACACCAGTAACAGCATACCTCTGAAAATGAGGTATATCTGTCTTTCTTTATCTTGATGATTGGTTACTTATTTCCAAAACGAGTCATCAGCTTGAGAAAGACATAGTTTACTATTGACCGTTTACAACAATTAGGATTTGTCATAAACTTCCAAAAATCAGTTTTAACCCTGTAATAGGGTAGAGACTCTGTGGACCGTGGGTCCTTTAAAGCTACAAGCAGTGGAACTGGACTACTCCCACTTGAGAACTATATAACAGACAGTCTGAAACAGAAGGAGGCAGTTGGTTCCTGGCTGCCAAAGGGAGCACATCTCTGCACGGAGGCAACTGAGAGGAGCTCCTGAAGTCTGATGGCATGGATGTTACAAGCAGATGGACTCGATGAGTTGCCTGCCATAGGACTGTGCTTGGCTAGGTTGGGGCTAAGTCAGGGTCAAGGGAACCGGAGCGGTTGCATACCTGGTGGTAGATAGGAACTGTACAATAAGAAACTGTAAACTGTGCTTATGTAAATTAAAGAACTGTTTCTGCTGAATCCCTGTGTCAAGACTGAGTTTTGGGTTGTGGAGACTGACAACACTTAGCACAAGTAGGCCCCGTCCTGTCACAAACCCCTACTCAAGCTATTTGTTTTATAGGTGCGAATCTTGACTCCATTTGAAAGAGCCTTCCTTCCTGTAGAAAGACTGAAAACAAAAAAGAAAACAATCTCCACACTTCAACGTCCTCCAAGACAAACTGTGTGCTTCTTTCTACAGCTGCTTGGTCACATGGCCTCCACAACTGTGGTAGTTCATCATGCAAGCCTGCAAATGAGACCTCTTCAACACTGGCTAGCATGGAAATATACCACATCTACAGACACTCTCAGCAAGTGCCTGACTATACTGCCCCCCTCCCCACAGTACTTTGGTGTACAACTGAGGACCATTTGCTACAGGACATGCCCTTTGCCCAACCTTCTCCATAAGTCTTAATTACTACAGACGTCTCTATAATAGATTGGGGCCCCCACTGCAATGGAATGCAAGTATTCATATTTATTTGTTTTGTGCTATTTATATAGCACAAGCATATAAATTAAACGATCACACAATGAGATGTTTGATGGAAAAATGTTTTCTTGAAGTGTCACCACATTTTATATCATAAACTAAGTTGCTAGTTTTGTACCACTGGACATTCATCACCATAGTTGTATTCTTTACTTGAAAAGGCAATCAGGCTAGTAATACAGGCAGATCTAAAGTGTCCAAATTCATTCCAACTGAGAAATAGGAATTGTGGACATAAAAGAAAAGAAAGGACAAGAGCTGTTAAAGAATTATTGGATTCTATTCTTCCTGGGATTATTGATTTGGCAAGTAGGAATGGATAAGACTACAATAAAGCAATTAAAAAAAAAAATCAGCGCTTTAGCTTCTATTATTTACAGTATTATAATAAAATTCCTGTTGAATGTTCTAGTATTGCAATCAGTCAAATGGGCTCTCCTGCTCTAAATGAATTTTAATGCAATATTTTTAGTACCTAAAAAAGAACATCCTCTTTTCAGGTAGCTGCCTAGTAAAGACATTTTTTTTCTATAAAGTCATTTACCAGCAACTAAATTGTTTTGCTACTACTAGAGTTCCCCTTCTTACCTATTTTATTTTGCCTTGACAATGTATTTTAAAGGCAGCAAAGCAGAAAGCAGTAAAAGAAGCAGTAATGAAGGAAGAGACACACAAAGTGATCCTTAATGGATTGTCAGCTCATGAAGGCAATTCACAAGCTGTAGCAAAATGAGTTCTATGCACAAAAGAAATCAATACTCATTGTAGCATCCTTCCTGCTACACTGCAATTTATCAGCTAAACAGAATACTGTCACATCTCATAGGCCTCAGAAAACGAGTTGCTCTCAGAAGCAATATTTACTCTACACTGGTTGTACCATGGCTGAATCTAATTTGTGCATAGCATAGGTTTGCTGCCTAGCGATTTGAAGATCAGGATCTGGTTGGCTGTGAGAGCCAACAATTTGGCTTTACAAAGTGCAGCCTAAGGACCAAATGAGATCTAGGGAGTCCAGGAACACAGCCGCTATTCCTGTGTTAGCACATAGACGACAAACCTTTCCAACTGCAGGTTTTCATTGCTGGTGAACTCAAACGAGTTCATTTCTGCCTCCATATGCAGATATCTAAATGCAAGTATTATGTACATTATGTGTAGTTCTGAGTGTCCTAACATATGCCAAAGGCAATATTGACAACAACAACAAAGTTTGTCCATTGTTCTTTCTAAAACAAACAAAAGACTTTCCTGGCTTACAAAACTACATGCTATTAAAGCTGTACATTTTAACAGAATGTCCCTGTTGTCCCACTTTTTTTTTGGTAAAATTATTACTGCTGTTTCCTCCTTGAGGGAGGGAAATGGTAAGGTATGATGCAGGCAGGCAAATTTAAATAGAAAAGACTCATTAGGCAGAAGGTGAGAGTAGCTGAAAGATAACTTAAGCCCCCACTCCCAGAGAATAAATGTGGTTCACTCTGTGGAGGCAAGAGACAGAAGCAAGAAACCAGACACCCATACTATTTGACTGGCACTGTGGGCTGAATTGGGCACCAGTTTAATGACTGAAAAAGTACTTCTCATTGGCCTTTTAAGTTGGGTATTTTTCCACCTTCCTCCTGCTGCTTTCATTCACATTACTTGATACTTTTTGAGTAACTCAGGATGCATTTAATCTCTGGTTTAAATGGATAAATAGGAGTTACTGTTATGTCATAAATTTGCCGAGGGCCCTCAGAGCAATAAATGGGGCACCAGAGCAGGGGAGAAACTGTAGGATTACAGGGATCTCTTTGGGTGTCTTTAGACTGATGTGGGGGTGCACACATGCGTCTGCCAGATTTTAACCCCACCTGGGTCTGTTTTTAAATTGATGCACTGCTGCTTTGGCCTATGGTCCTTCCAGGCAGTGCTCCCAAACCATAGAGCTGAGGGCAAATCCACCACTTGTCTAGGCTATCGCCTGCAGCTCTGTAGCATTGCTGGGGGCAACCCCTTGCCGGGAGCGGAGCTGCAGTAAACTGCCTGTAGTTCTGCCTTTGACCGGTGCCTCAGGTTTGGGTGGCCTGCTCTACTTACGGTGCTCCGGGATGCTTAGGATGTTCAGTCCCGCCTCTACACTATACACTGCTTTACATGAACGCATTCAGCACAAGCTCCTCTTCAAGGCTCTTCATGGCCTTGTTCCCTCATATCTCTGTGCTCTTGTATCCCACCATGCTCCTGCCCAGGAGCTTCAGTCCTCCACTGCCCCCACCCGTACCTGCTTGTGACTCCCTTGCTCCTCGAAACATCTTAGTCTCTTCTCTCTTACTGCTACTCATGCCTGGAACTCCCTCCCTGGAAACATTCGCTCTGCTCCCTCCTTCCCAACTTTCACATCTCTCCTGAAAACCTCTCTTTCATCTGTCCTTCGTTAGCTCGTTATGAGTGGAATTGTGTTCTCTTCTCCCTCTCTCAGAATCTAGTTCCCTGTAACGTAAGGCTGCATTCCCATCTGTGGCGATGGTAGCAGCAGAGGGAGGGGCGAGGGAAGATGCGGCAGCGCAGAGGAGCTGGCTGACAGGAAAATTGCTGGTGCGAACGGGATCTGCTGCTGCTTCTCTCCTGCATGTCAGGGCAGGATTTTACACCTATTTTATAATTGTTTTTATCATGTTGGAAGCCGCCCCGAGCTGTTCTCAGGAGGGGCGGGATATAAATGTCAAAAATAAATAAATAAAGAGAAGCTGCAGCAGATCCCTGTTCGCACCGACTCTTTTCCTGTCAGCCGACTCCTCCGCGCTGCCACATATTCCCTCGCCCCTCCCTCTGCCTCAACCACTGCCGCAGATGGAAATGCAGCCTCAGAGAAGCACTTCTCAACCATATGAATGTACTTGTGTCTCTCCCACTGTTTGCCTCTCCCTTATGTCTGATTGTAGGGTCTCTGGGGGTAGGGACCTGTCTATAATTACTGATTATACACAGCTGCTGCTATATAAATAACAGTCGCCACTTACTGGACCAGCAGGTATGGCATGGTGACACTTCCCTGTGGGCCAGAGGTTGCAGCAGACCTTGGGGGAGGGGAGATTGTGGTGGCAGTAGTGGGGGCACTGGGGTGGGGGGAGGGCTTCCTCGGAGTCAGACCTTCCAGGAGCGCTACAACGGCAGTAGTGTGGTTGGAGGATGGCGCCTTCCTGAGGCCTCCTGGTGGGGGCACAACGGCAGTAGCATGGCAGCCGGATAAGTGGTTACTGAGCTCTTCCAGGAGGGCCTTGGCTAGCCATAGGGGTGGGAATATCGGTATCGGATAAATCCGATACACCTGATAATGGGGTATATCTGATTAATCCAATAATCACCGGTATCGGCATACCGGATTTTTAACATTGGCCGCTTTACCGGTTTTTTTACATTGCGGCCATTGAAGTAAATGGCTGCAATGTAAAAAAACTGGTAAAGTGACCAATGTTAAAAATTCGGTATGCCGATACCAGTAAATCGGATACCGGGGAGATCTGATACCGATAAATCCGGTATTCTCTCCGGTGTCCCACATCCCTAGCTAGCCAGGCAAGTGTGCACCCCCTGCTTTCTGTGGGAAATCTGTCAGGTTCACCCATTTTACTGGATAACCGTTTCAGCTGTAGAGGGGAGCAACACTACATGTTAGGACTGGAACAGTCTGAGGTCACTTTCAGACATGCCCTTCCCCCGTGCATATTTGGGCTGCGGGAGGGGAGAATGTGCAACCCGAATATGCGCGGGGATTGGCCGGTCTGAAAGGCCCCTCCCTGCGTGGCTTTGCCAGCAGAAATTCGCAGAATGTAGAGCAGGAAATTGAGCTCTGCATCCCATGCGGGTCTACCGGCAAAGCCATGGGGGGGGG
>QEPC01005146.1:1383792-1406211 GCA_003113815.1 Sphenodon punctatus
AAAAAACAATAAAAATGGGGAGAAAAAACCCCATACCACCCACCACCCCATCCACCCTCACCCCTCTCCCTCGCCAAACGCCTGACGGAACAGCCAGGTCTTACAATTCTTACAAAAAACTGGGAGGTCTGGGGCCAGACGGGCCTCCACCGGGAGGGAGTTCCAAAGGCGTGGCACAGCCACAGAGAACACCCTTTCCTGGGTAGCCCCCCGGGAAACCCGAGGGACCTCCAACAGGGCACCCCCAAATGACCGCAGGGGCCAGTCACGAACCCGGGGGGGTGAGGTGGTCTCGCAAATAGACAGGGCCCAGACCGTGTAAGGCTTTATAGGTCAAAACCAACACTTTGAATCGGGCCCGGAAGACTATTCTGCGTGGCCCCCCAGGAAACCTGGGGGACCTCCAACAAGGCACCCCCGGATGACCTCAGGGGCCGATCTAGAACCCGGGGGGGGGGTGAGGCAGTCTTGCAAATAGGCAGGGCCCAGGCCGTGTAAGACTTTGTAGGTTAAAACCAACCCTTTGAATCGGGCCCGGAAGACTATTAGCAGCTGGTGCAGAAATCGGATGTGTGCATCATATCTTCTTGTTTGTATAGGGGGAAACAAGTATAAATAGTGCATTTTAATCATCTCTGAATTCTCTTTCATAAGTAAGGGTTTAGGCACACACATGCTCCAAAACTCATCACCTGGATAGTCTATGTCTGCATATCACATGATACAATGCTTGAGTGAAACATGGTGATGCTGAATTGAAGGAGTTACATATGCAAGCATCTCGGTTTATTACCGAAAGTGCCAAAATATGCTCAACCTTCAAGATTCACCAATAAATTAAATGTGATACGAAGAGTCTACATGTATTTTTATTGAGATGTAAAATAATACTGACTTATTGTCAGAATGTTTTTTGTTGTTTTTTTCCTCCTTGAAAGGAACAATTTGGATATGCCTATTCTCCTTCATTAGGCAGCTGTAAGAATGCATTTTGAAATGTAAAGACTGTTTCAAATGCTTAATAGACAATCAGCAAGTAGACTTCAGTGCAGTGAAATTCTGGTTGTTAAAACTTCACTATTATGGACTCCACCTTCCTATATAGTTTTTTCTTAGAGTGCTCAAATTGCATATATGTTCATATAGAAATTAGTGACTTAAGCTGAGGTTGCTCACCTGTAACCTTGGTTCTTGGAGATGGGCTCAGTCAGTCTTACCTATGGGAGCTGTGCCTGCGCATATTTGTCGAGAAGCTTCTCCAAGCAGTTATTCTTTTGCATGCTGTTGCTCCTCCCTCCATTCCTCCTTTGGTGGGCCTCCAGCAGCACTATAAAAGGAGGGTGCAGGGTGTAAGTTACCTCTGTTCCTCCCAACCTCCACACCAGAACAATTGTCCTCTTTAAGTTAGGCTCTGATGTAGAGGGGAAAGTGTGTGTGTGGTGTGTGACAGAGCCATCTCAATGAACCACAGTTACAGATGAGCAACTTCCTTCTTTGAGAGGGGCTCCATTGACTTTCACGTCGGGGTGAATAAAAAAGAAGTACTCCCAATAGGGAGGAGGCAGCTGCCTACTTAAAGAGGGACTGCAAGACTGCTCTCCCAAAGCCAGCATTTGATTGTGTGGAAAGGTCAAGTGCTTAATGTTTGGCAAATGTGCGTGAAGAGCTGCACATGGCAGCCTCACAAATTTGGTCCAAAGGAAATTTGTGGAACTGTGCAGCAGAAGTTGTTATAGCCCTAGCAGAGTGGCCTTTATGAGGCTGTTCCTGTGTGTGTGTGTGTGTGTGTGTGTGTGTGTGTAATCTATCTATAATGGGTGCAATCCTGCAGCCCTCACAAACTGCGCCTATGCGAGGTGCAGTAAAAGACCTCAGGTGTGCACGTGCCCCGCCAGTGCAACAAGCTGTGCGGGGCAATGGTGCACCCCGTCCGATGCAACCCCCTGAGCCCACACATCGGGGAATGGAGCAGGAGCCGTTCCTGCTTCATCTCCCAGGCCATGGGGTGTGTGGGCTCGCCTGCACCACTGTGCCTGCTGCTGGCGTAAGCCGGCAGCAGGATTGCACCCAGAATATATATTACACTAAAGTTTTCAAAAGTTAGTGTAAAGTTGTGAAACAAACTATACAACTTTGGCACCAGTAATTAATCATTTTTGTATTCAGGTATCAAAATAAACAAATAGAAACAAGAAAAGGAGAACTGGGCTAGATAGGTTCCTGTGGGCAACTATTAGTACACAGGGTGTTGTGACATTAAGAGTCCAAACTAGTGAGGCCACAGAAGGAACCATGGGAATGAAGGTTGTTACTGCAATAGGGATAGACAGTGCAGCCCTATCAGGGCCCATGTGCCTGGTCCAGCTGCATCCCCTGCTGCTGGGAGGTGGGACAGAAAAAGCCCATTTCATCTTCTGCACCAGGGCCCATTTCAACTAAGTCCACTCCCTGGAAGATGGATGGGTGATGGTGGGGTTGCAAGGTGGGCATGGGGAGACAAGGTGCAGGGCTGGGCTCTCTTTTTATGCATGCCTGCATGGAGTGGGTTGGCAAGGTGTTGGGCTGTGGGCTCTTTCCTGTATGGGATGAGGTTGTGGGTCTCCACAAATGTTTTGCTCATAAATGGTTATTAATCAAGTTGGACCAAAGCTCTCTGAGTGCCATGGCACACTGATGAGACCTCCTTGACTCTTGTGTGCCGAGTGAACAGCAGGGAATGGATCATTCCAATATGGTGTGTTGAGTACTCCTCACTGAAGCTGCCACTGTTGGAATTTGCATGCTGGACTAGATCATTGGTCTGACACCTAGTATGTTACTTCTAATAATATTTTTTATATAGCGCCCACCCTGCCATGGCACTCAGAGAGCTTTACATACAACAATTTAACACAACTTTTAATCCTCACAACAACCCTGTGATGTAGGCTAGGAGAATAACGCGACTGGTCCAAGGTCACCCAGTGAGTTTCTAGCTACGGTGAAGTTAGAACTGCCCCTCCCTCCCCCAACCCAGTCCAAGTAATGTGCACTAAGCCATTACACCACACTGGCTTGTTAATGACTATAATGACTGTAATAAGTTGTCCCAGCCTTTTTTGTGTGTTTGTAAATAACATTTTAGTTGTACTTTACTTTTTAAAAATAAATTTCAGTCTCTCATTTCAGAGACTATTGTTTGAAATGTATGTACTGTGGAGGACTGTGTATGCGCGAAGGTTAGCGGTTGCGGTTCCCGATGCTCCGCTCCCCTCGACTCCGGAAACCTCACCAAAACCAAAGAAAACAGGGCCAGACTGCTAAAACCTGTGAGAGGAGCATGGGGAGAACAAAAGGGGCCCCTGAAAACAAACAGGCAGCGGCTGCAATGGACAGATATTACCAGGTAAAACCGGCACCACCCACGCGAATGGAGCAGACAAGGCGGCGGCGGCGGCAGCTGCATGCCAGATGGAAGGGAGGCATATGGGGGAGACAGAGGCAGAGAGAGAGGATAACATCCTCCCAGCACTGGCTGAAATTAAAGCTGGCCTGGCCACTGCTGATCTTGCCAGGGAGCAGCTGTTAAATTAAATTGTGAAGCTCCAGCAAGCAGAGCAACAGTGAAAGCAAAAGACTGAGGTGTTAAAAAAAAAGGTGGAGGCAACAGAGAGCAGGATATCCGAGATTGAAGACAAGGCCCTGGGTAGCCAGGACCAGCAAACTAAAATGTGGGGCATGATTAAAATGCTGGAATCCAGAAGTGAGGACCAGGAGAACAGGGCACACAGATCTAACTTAAGGTTTGTGGGGATCCCTGAAGGAATGGAGGGTAGGGATGTGATATCCCTAATCTGGACTATCCTAGAAACAGCTTTCCCAGAAGAACCTACCATGCACAAACCTAAAATTGAAAGGGCCCACAGAGCCACGAGGCCAAAACCCAAAGAAGGA
Organism: Sphenodon punctatus; assembly: GCA_003113815.1. Classification (NCBI taxonomy): domain Eukaryota; kingdom Metazoa; phylum Chordata; class Lepidosauria; order Sphenodontia; family Sphenodontidae; genus Sphenodon; species Sphenodon punctatus. Next base: position 1,387,726 of record QEPC01005146.1, read on the forward strand.
GAGCCTAGGGCAATTATTGTGACGTTTTTTAAAATTTCAAAATAAAGAAAATGTAATAAAACTAGCAAGGGGGAAGATCGCCCTAGAATACCAGCAGAAGAAAATCAGAGTATTCCCAGACTATGCTGGTGAAACAATGGTGAAGACAAGGAAGTGGGCAAAATACTTTGCTGAGCTACACCAACTAGAGCTAAATCCACAACTATGGTTCCCAGCCAGGATGACGATTCTGTGGAGGGACAAGCGTAAAATTTTCTTAGAGGCAATGGAGCTAGAAGAGTTCCTTCAGAGAGACGTGCGAAAACAACAAGCTGAAACCAACTGAAAGCATAAAATGGCCCACATAACACATACATGAAAGCAAGGAAAGCAAAATATTTTGTATGAAAATATGTAAGCAAATGTCTCTAAAAATTGTAACAGGGAAAGAACACCCCCTCAGTGAGGTAGGGGAAAGGGTATGAAATGTGTATTAAAGAAGGAGGTAGATGATAACTATAGCCCCAAATGCGAAAGGGTACACGGAAAGGCATAAAAAAGGAGGTGGTGGAGGGGAGGATTTTGAGACTGAACTTAATAGTAAACTGGACTGGTGCTCATAAGGCGCAATGAGAATGGAGACAATGCAAAGGAACGAGGGGGGAGAGAGGAGGAGGGAAATTAGGAATACTAAGGACAAATGAACAGAGGACTAATGAACAGAGGACAAACTCATAGCCCCGACAGAGTCCTCAGGAGGGGAAGAGAAGGAGATTTTTTCTGTATATATAGTTTATTGGTTAAAAAGTTTGCTATGGGATCCAGGAACTGTGAAGTCAAAGGTGAAGATAAACACAAGCTGGTACTAGTATGGCTGAAATGATAAGTCCCTTAATGTTAAGGGACTTAACAATCCAATAAAATGCAAGAGAGTCCAAAAATTGCTTAAAGAGGAAAAGGCAGATGTCTGCTTTCTTCAAGACAGTTTTAGATTTAAAGACAGATTTTTTGGGGAGATCTTTGTGGACTGCCATCCACATGCAAAAAAAGCAGGAGTTCTTATTGGGATTCGAGCGAACAAGGCTTTTACAATAAAGATAATCAGGGGCAAGGATGTGAGGTTAATTATAGTAGTTGGTGAATTAGAGGGAGTACTTGTCACGCTGGTTAATGTGTATGCACCAAATGTAGATACATATGAATATGTTAGACGGGCCCTCCCCTTAATAGAGCAACATGCTGAGGGAGTTCTAATTATGCAAGGGGACTTTAACCTATGGTGGGAAGAAAAGGACCATTCCAAAAACAAAAGCCCAGGGAAATGGCAAAGGAACCTGGACACGCTCCTCAAAGTGCATAATTTAGAAGATGTCTGGAGGTATATGAATCCTAAAGAAAGAGACTATACCTTTTATTCCATGGTACATAATGTCTATACATGCATAGACTACTCCTTTCTGAACAAGAGTGACATGAATAAGCATAGGCATGCTGGATTAAGTCTAACATCCTCTCAGATCATGACACGGTCATCACAGACCTGTACTGGGGGAAGAGCAAACAGGGCGAGATAAAATTTGGGTGGCAGCTCTCCAGAGGATGGCTACAAAATAAGCTCTTTTTGGAGCAGACCTTAGAGGAAGTTAAGGACTACTTTGAAATAAATAATGGGATGGTAGAGAAACAGGCAACACTGTGGGAGGCAGCTAAAGTGGTCCTTAGAGGAAAATTAATAGCTATCAAATCTTCCCTTTGCAGCAAAAATAGGGAATACCTCAAGGAGCTGAAAAGGGAATTAAAAGCATTGGAACTAGAAAATAAAAACAACCCCTCTAAAAAAAGGATGGGTAAAATAACTCGAATTAAAGAACAAATAAATATGAAAGAGAGAAAAAACCATGGCTCAGCTCAAACAGATAAAAGGATTTTATTTTACACACAATAATAAAACAGGAAAAGTGTTAGCCAGGTTGGTTAAAAAACAACATAGGAAGGCACATGTCTCCTCTTCGATCACAGCTGAGGGCACTAAATTAACAAAAAATGAGTAAATACACCAAGAATTCCTGAGGAATACAGAGTTTCATAATACATCTTCTACAACCCGGACCCTGAAAGAATAAAATAATTTCTCAGTAAATACAAGCTCCCAAAATTAAATAGGGACCAAATTAGCTTTCTTAATAAACCTTTAAGTCTAGAAGAAATAAAGGAAACTATTAAAAGTCTGGCCAACGACAAAGTGGCAGGCCCTGACGAACTCCCCGCTGAATTTTATAAGAAAACTGAATTTGGTAGCCCCTTACCTAGTGAAAACATATAGTGAAATATTAAAGGAGGGTAAGCTGCCTGATTCTTTCTACGAGGCTAATATCACGCTAATTTCAAAGCCAGGGAGAGCAATAGACAAATGTGAAAACTATCACCCAATCTCATTATTAAACGTGGATTTTTAAAAAATTTACAAAGGGTCTGGCAAATAGGCTAGAAGCAATTATAGGAGAAGTAATTGATCCAGACCAGGTGGGCTTTATTCCCACACGGCTGGGATAAGACAATATACGGAGGACAGTTAACATCATGCACCACCTGGATAAATCAAAAGAACACGCAGCAATTATATTCCTGGATGCTGAAAAAGCCTTTGACAGGGTGGAAATTGAATGCCTGGAGCAAATTATGTCTAAAATGGGTTTGGGGAGAGCCTTCCTTAGGTGGATAAAGGCAATTTATAAAGAGCCAAAGTCAAAACTTATAATAAATAACTGCCAATCTGAGGCCTTTAAGCTTCACAGAGGAACAAGACAGGGCTGCCCTCTGTCCCCCTTTCTCTATGATTTAGTGCTGGAGTTATTGGCTGTAGCAATAAGGCAGGAGGAAAGAGTCAATGGGATTCAGATAGGAAATAAAGAGCATAAAATAGCTATGTTTGCTGATGACATGGTGCTATTTCTGGGGGAACCAATTAAGTCCACTACACTTGATGCAGCTGATTCAAGAGTTTGGAGTAATATCAGGGTACAAAATAAATACGACAGTCATATGCACTAATTTATAGAAGTAAAGGTAGTCAAAGGGATGCTATTAAAAAAATACTGCCTTTTCCTGAGGAGACACGAGTGGTAAAATACCTGGGAGTAATGCTGCCAAAGCTTTTAGGTCAGTTATATAAGGAACATTTTTTAAGCCTACAGCAACAACTTAATATCGAGGTGGCGGAATAGAAGGAGTTGCCATGTTCGTGGTTAGGGAGGGTGAACCTATTCAAAATGATAATTTTACCCCAAATTCTGTACAAAATGATGGCACTACCAATTCATTTACCCAAGGCCTTTTAAAAGGAATGTGATAGATTAATAACAGAGATAATATGGAAGGGGGGCAAACCTAAGGTTAGCAGAAAGTCTCTGATGCGTACTAAAGATAAGGGAGGGATAAATCTTCCAGACATGCGGGTATACCATAAAGCAGCAACACTCGGGGCCTTAAATACTTGGTACTATCAGCCAGAATCGATTAAATGGGTGGTGGTAGAGCAAAAAACTTTAACCAAGGGGAAACTGAATAATATTATTGCAGATGAGGGATCCCTAGATAAAAGTGTATGGAAGAAACACCCTTTTGCATGGGCAGCATGGCTCAAGTGGCAGGGAATAATTAAGAAAAGCAAACTAGATAAAACACAGTTCCCATACTCACCTGTGGATCTCTATAGACTCCAACAACACCAGCTAGCGGCCCACCTGTGGGGACAAATAAAAAAGAAAGGATTAACGAAAGTAAAGCAACTGTTTGTGGGAAAGGTATTGATGAGTAAAGAGGACCTAGAAGGCAAGTTGGGGGAAAGGGTAGAGGCGTTTAGTTATCTACAACTGAGGCAGGCACTTACTAGAACCGAACAAGGAGAGAATTATGCGAGAGAACCCAGTAAGATAGAACAAGTATTGTTTGAAAGAACTGCAATAAAAGGCAGGCTAGCCCGAATTTATAAGGTCCTGAAAGAAATTTGGTATGAAAAACAAATTAAGTATATACAAAAGTGGAGAAAGGACCTGAATATTGAGGCCTCAGAAAAAGAGGAAGCGACTATTATTGACTATATGCACAATAGTGCGTCCTCACTTGAATTTAAGGAATGCCAAATCAAGCTAGTGACTAGATATTATCTAACCCCTAGGCAATTCAGTCACCGAAATACAGGGGATAAGGGTTTATGTTGGAGGGGGTGTGGGGAAGAGGGAACGTATTTACACTGCTGGTGGTTGTGTGAGAGAGTTGAACCACTATGGAAAGATGTATAACAAAGAATGGAGACAATGACCAAAGTGACTATACCTTTCCGATCGGAGATTGCGCTCCTGGGCCCGTTTCCAGAAGTGAAAGTCTTGCAGAATCACAAAGACTCATGCTCGGTATTTATCCAGGCAGCCAAAAAAATCATAGCAGCACATTGGAAAAGCAGCAGGGAGATAACAGAGGGCGAACTCATGAATAGGATGTGGTACCATCTGACAATGGAAAAAATTGCAGCGAACCTTCTGGATAAAAAGAAAGCTTTTACAGCAAAATGGTTCCTGTGTGTGTGTGCTATGACCAACTTGAACTTACCAGAGGACGAGCGAGCTTACCTATTTGACTATTATATCTAGAAAAGGAAAGAATAACCATCAAAGTAAAGACTGGATCCCATCGTTCAAGTAGAGAAAGTTGTATATTGTTTCTTTTTCTTTTATTTTCTATTAGTTCTGATGTTGAATGTTAACAAAGTTATGTATGCCGTTCAAATAAAATAAATAAAAAACTTAAAGAAAAAGAAAAGAAAAAAAAAGAAATGTATGTACTGTGTCTGAGTGTAAATTTGCATGAACGCATGCACATTTTATGCAAATGATGTCCCACATTGTCTTGTGCTGTTGTCCCTCATTTCAGAGTTCAGGTGTTGAGAGGCATGTTCATAGAGCAATCTTGTAAAGTCTGGATTTCCTTTTCAGCCTACCAGCTTTTGAATAAGGTTTTCATGTGCTCTGGAGAGGTAGGATTATTATCATTATTATTATTAACAAACATTTATATAGCGCCAGCAGTGTACCTGGCACTTTACAAAGTAATAAAATAGACACGGTCCCTGCCCCTAGGGCTTACAATCTGAGAGACAGGAGCTGGGGGAGAGACTTAGGAAGGGGAACAGAGGGAGAGACAAGGGGTCTAACATTCATGAAGATGCGAGGTCTCAAGTGCACGTACTTGGCTTGGTTACGATGAGAATGACAGCAGGCAGGTCCATGTTGCAAGGATAAGGGTAAACCGATCGTAGGTATAGGAATAGTGGCTCAGCAGGATAAAGAGTCAGACAGAGCAGAGCGAAAGAGGTGAGTTTTAAGGAGAGATTTGAAGGTATGAAGGGAGGGGGCAAGGCGGATGTGGACAGGGAGGGAGTTCCAGGCATGGGGGGCAGCAAGTGAGAAGGGACGAAGGCGCTTAGGGGAGCAGGGAAGGCGTGGAAGGGTGAGAGAAGGGACAGAGGAGGAGCGAAGTGCACGGGCTGGAGTATGGAGGGCGATAAGTGCAGAGAGGTAGGGGGGAGCAAGGTTGTGAAGAGCTTTATAGGTGAAGACTAGGAGCTTGTGCAGGATTCGTTCAGGAAGGGGAAGCCAGTGAAGCGAAGAGAGGAGGGGCTGCACATGGTCGAAGCGACTGGCGAGGTAGATGACCCTGGCAGCAGAGTTTTGGACAGAGATGAGGGGAGAAAGGTGAGACCGGGGAAGGCCAGTGAGAAGGAGGTTACAGTAATCGAGGCGAGAGATGACCAGAGCATGAACAAGAGTTTTGGCAGACGAGACAGAGAGAAAAGGGCGAATCTTAGCAATGTTATGGAGGGAGAAGCGACAGGATTTAGCAACAGAGTCAATGTAGGGTTTAAAAGAAAGGGCTGAGTCAAAGATGAAGCCTAGGCTACGGGCTTGGGGGACAGGCAGGATGGTGACTCCATCAATAGTTATTGACAGTGAGGAAGGAGAGGAAGGATGAGGGGGGAAGATAAGGAGTTCAGTTTTAGCCATGTTGAGTTTGAGTTGACGTTGAGACATCCAGGTAGAGATGTCAAAGAGACAGTTGATGAGACGAGCTTGAACAGAGGGGGAGAGAGAGGGAGTAGAGAGATAGAGTTGAGGATGGGAACCTCCATGTTAATTTGCAAACATTTGTTTGTATTTGTATACATTTCTGCATATTTTAAATAGCTCATTGTCTAACAATGAGACTGGGCCATAAAATGTAATTTTATTTCATTCCAAGAGCATTCCATGGACTGGACACTTCACAAGACCAATATTTGAGCAGTTGTTCTTGATGTTTCATGACATCCATTTGCTGGATAAACTCATCTAACGCCCAGTCTGTTTGGATGGAAACTGGACAGGTGACCGCTCTAGATCTGAACCACACCTACTCTCCATAGAGGTGCAGTGTCACTTTCCTAATCAGTATGACCTCTTCTCATTGGATGGGTCTGCTCAACAAACTAGAGTTAAGTTCTAGTGTTGATTATGTATGAAGCTCAGTTGGAAACACTGATCAATGTGTGCAAACTTAAAAAATTTCTTGGTTGCTGTTTGGTAAAACAAATGTGTGTTTTCCTTTGAATCCAACCGCTACTTTTAATGGTATTTTCTTGCTTCCAAGTCTGCTTCTGAAGTTGTATGGGAAATGATACATTGATAGTGATAAACTGTTCCAAATATAGCCTTTCTAGAATAACTCAAAACTTGAAAGGTGACAAAGAACTTGTAAAGGAACTTTGGGAATTGGTGGGCAAAGGTGGACATACCTTTTTAAATCTAGGTCTCTGTGTTATTTATACTACTTGTTTCCTTGCCTTTAAATCAAGTTGTTTACTTAGCAGGATTATGAATACCAAACTTGTTAATCAGAGGATGGAATGCACAGTCTCTTTCCATAAGTGTATTAGAATATGCATGGATATGCTCCTATTAAAAATTAATTTTCTTAAAAGAAAAGAAGATAAGAGGGGAAAAAATCTTACAAGAAATCTAATGGTTTGAGTTTATGCATATAACGAATCTTTTTCAAATGAACAATGATGGGCAGATGAATTCACTGGTCTGACTTAAGCTCTCTCTTTCAAATGATGTTCAGGTTTCTAGAGATTTGTCTTTGAGTTTTTGTCAGCATGTGTTGAAGCATTTACTTTTCTGTAGTAGTTGAGAGCCATATTCCTAGAGCCACAAGAGACCAGAATTGTGCTTGCACACAATGAACTTGATTAGAAGAGGGTATGGTGGGACTGAGGATGTTTTTAAATGAGACGCTGTCACACATAACCACCTATTAACCATGCATCCTACTACTTGTTTGAAGGTGGTGCATGGGGATGCACACTCCCGTGAGCCATGTCGTACCTGCTCATGGCCACTCATGGGGCACTGCTGAAAAATGTGGAGTGTGCCGTATGAAGCAAGCCAGAAAACGTGCATAGGGACAGGCACCCACGTATCCCTTGCCCGTATGAACCAGGATGCCTACCCATGTCAGCAGACAGGTCCGTGACTGGCTGTCTCCCCAGTCCCACCCACAGCCCTGCTGGGAGCTCTTAAAGGAGACGTGTGTGTGAAATACAACACTGTGGTGGCTCAAAGCACTTGCTCCATGTGTGTGAGTGCTCTGCAGCCGTGCCACTCAGCGGTCACGGACCCCCCCACCAAGCGTTGCTCACAAATAAAAATGGAATGGAAAATGGAAAAAACCCACCCTTAGCGATTCTGCACCTCCTCCGTTCTTGGGATTCATAGAGATTCTCCAAAGAGCAGACAGTAACTAGTTACACTCCTGTCTTCTACACATACTAGCTACTTTTTATGTCAAGGACTTGCCAAGTCTTGATATCATTAGGGCTTATTTAATTTTCAAATCAAAATGAGTATTTTTTTCTTTTGAGAAATACTTGAATTGAAATGCTCACCTGTTGAGAACTGCAACAAACAACACATATCTTTCACTTAATTCACATTTAAATCACACTCAAATTTAACTTTGATTAGTTTTTTTACAATTAATAAATCTATTTGAGATTCCTAATTTTGAATTTGTTACTTTGACATTTAAATAACTATAACTATGGATAAAAACAGACATTCGGCTGGTGGGACCGCTCCCTGGGCCACCCCAGCATGAAAAATCCTCGGTGACATGGCCTCGGTCAGGTCAGGGTACTAACCTGACATGACCATGACTGGGGAGCCATTCCGCTGGCCGGATGGCCCAGGTACGGCCGGGAGCACAACACGTGTGGGTGACTGGCCCTGCCACATTGGCTCTGCCCATGTGCTCCTAGTGGCCCGCCCCCCATCAGGATGGGCAGCCATGGCGGCCATGAGGCACAATCATGGTTGCCAGCCATGGTACCTCCTCGGCTGGGCCAGGAAAACCACAGCCGCACAGTTGTGTTTGCCTACTTTGGCCTGGTCAGGTGGGCCTTAGCCTGGGTTGTGATCTTGGATGTTGTTTGAAGGTCACAGCCCAGGCTAGTCCCCAATACCACCCAGGGCAATCCTGGGCCAACATCTGGTGACATGTCTTTACATGTGCTTCTGGATTCTGGGCAAAAGCAGGCCCAAATCACATCTGCTTTTACCCTCTATATCAACAGTAGTGTACACAGAGAGTTTACTGATGCCAATGGAAAACTCACATTCCTTAAGTGGACTCTTTGATGTATTTAGCTGAAACAACAGTAGTTACTTAATATCAATGTAACAAAGTTCAAACTCAGATTAATGAAAAAGTTTGACAACCCCTTTATATGTCACACATTAAGTTCCCATGTATTATTAACTCAAATTTACAGTTTATCAGTTTGTTGAATTTAAATTTCCCTTCAGATATTTGCTTTGGCAGTGATACTTTGACACTTACAAACCAATCCATGACACTTACAAACCAAACATGAAAACTAGCTTAGTTAGTTTTTCTACAAGGTCACACCAATGCACTTGCTTTCTGCTTCCTTCTGCAGCCTTGGGATTGATGTCTTTGAAATATGGATATTTGAATATGTATTTATAAAGCTGTGATTTCAATATATTTGCCAAACATGTAACTGTAAACAGTAACACATACAGAAATACATCCAAATAGAGCTGCTGTGCAACACAGGGTAATTTCAGACGTGACGAGATCAGTCAACCACCCTGAATCACAGTGGCTGTGATCCCGTGCACATCTGTTTGAGCCCTGCCAGATGTTCACCACAGTGAATCTCTGGCGGGGGTCAAAGCTAACCATGGTTCTGGNCATAAAAGTGCGTTATAAGTTATCCATGGGTAATTTCAGACGTAACGAGATCACAGTCAACCACCCTGAATCACAGTGGATTCAAGGTGGTGGCTATGATCCCGTGCACGTCTGTTTGAGCCCCGCCAGATGTTCACCACAGTGAATCTCTGGCGGGGGTCAAAGCTAACCATGGTTCTGGGGATGGGTCTGGCCCCATCCCCAGAACCGTGGTTAGCTTGACCATGATCCACGATGGGCCAAAAGTAGCTTGTGTTACCTTGGTGCATCATGGATCATGGCCCCGACCATGGTACGGGATCGGGTGCAGTGGCCGCATTGGCTGCTGCACTTGCCTGTCTTGCCGAGGGCAGGCGGCTGGGGGAGTGTGGGGGGCAGGGCCGTGTAGCCACACGTTGCACTGCATGGCCCCGCCCCCTCTGAGATTCCCAAGCATGATGGAAGTTGGTATGTCTAAGGATGGCTGGCGTCATCACCACCGGGATCCGAGATGGATCCCAGTCTGGAGTTCAGCGTGTTGGGTCTCCAGGCCCAGCACATCTGAAATTACCCACAGTCATGTATATTTACCAGCCAAGGAACTAAATCGGCTTGCCTACCCTGTACCACAATCATGAAACTAGTAGCAGTTTACTTTTTTATCAAAAATTGCTCTGTCTCAGTGAGTGGGCAAGAATTTTCCAAGTGTGGGATAAAATTTTTTCTAGGGGATACCTAAAAATTGAAAATAGAGGTCTTGGGAGAATATATATATATATATATATATAAAATACACGAATTTACCTTGGTGTACTTGATAGAGTTTTTTTATATATGTACAACAAGAGATAACTCTACTATGTGGTAATAGTAGTTAATTATTGTTGACTTCTTAATGGCAAATACTGTAAATTTTGTGTCCGCAACTCTCCTATTGAAACAAATTCTGTCCAGATTTTGGGGGCTTTTGAAATTCAAGGTAATTTTCTTGTAAACTATTTTGTGCCCCATTGGAAAATGGGACTAATTTATGCACTACAAAGGTCAATAAAGCTGATCTCCAAGGAGAAAGGATAAGGGGCTTTATTTTCAGGCAGCTATAGCTGCCTGAAACTTAAATGCACAACCACTTTCCATTATAAACAGGGGACTGCTGAACACCTGGTTTTGAGGAAACTGCTTGAGCTACATTGCTGAAAATTTATCCATAAGTATAAGTTGTGAGGACCAACATATGCACAAAGTTTGAAGAAGATATATCAGGAAAATAAAATGTTATGATTGTTTTAACGTTAGTTGGTTGTGGTCAAAATGCACAGCATCCTCATGATTTTGATTCATTAATATCTCCTCCCCCTGTATGGGTTGAGTCCCCAAACTTCACAGGATTGGCGCATGAGATCAATAACAACAGCTTCTGAAATATGATACTGATTGGTGTAGCCAAAATTGAGATATTAATGATTTTAAAAGTAGTTCTGCAGCCTTGCACATGCGCACTTGAGCTCATCTCCCCTGTCGGAGAGCTGGGGAAGTCTGTTATTTACATGTATACGAATTGTATACAGTTCATACAATGAAGTTAAGAATGTGAGTGTGGACAACATTATACAATTCATTCTACAGAATGAAGTTCTGTAGAAACAGACTTAATAAACTCTGAAAAAGTTGTTCCTTGTCAAATTATGATAATAAATTAAAGTTTAATAATGGAAAAATGTGAAAGTGTAGTTATTGATTAAAATGAATAAAAGTATGTATGGTAAGGAATTGAGTACATATATTACATGTATGTTGATGTCCTAAAATATTAAATATTGCTCACATTCTGAAATAATTTCTATGTTTTTTGGTGTTTATGTTTTGTTGCAATGTATGGAGTGGAATTTTGAATTGTAATTGTACGAAGTTTGTGGGGTTTTTTGTATTTTAAGAAAACTCATGTGCATTTAAGGTTTTTTTAAAATTGTTATGTTTTTTGTTTTGGTTAATTTTATTATTGTGCTTAGGGTACTAAACTGGTGAAGAAAATCAGTCTGAGCTAAGTACTGCATATGATGCTTTCTAAGATAATTAGCTCTGTGTGGCTCTTTTCTCAGCATTAAAGATTTTTGTGTGTGTATTTAATAAGTCACATTTTTTAAAAAAATATTATTTTTATTATAACTTTCACATATACAATATTCACAATTAAACCTTTAAAATTAAATACAACTGGGACCTAGGGTTACAGCTTCAGTCCCCTACTAATAAATCCTTGTCAGTTCCCTTTTAGGTTTACACATTATTTTTTTTTTAACGTTGTCTAGGATTGTGACTTACAATTCTTCAGTATAAGCTTTACTAATGGTGGTTCTTGTAGGTGATGTAATGATGTTTAGAAGTTGTTCTACACAAACTTGTTCTGAAACAATCATTATGATCTTAGGGTGTTAACAAATGGGACGACAGCCTGCTAGAATCCAGGATCAGTCTTTGCATCCCCCCCACTCACACGTTTAGTGTACATAGAACTTAATAAATGGGCAGCCACCTGCCTGTATTTCTTGTGCATTTGGGCAGCTCTCACTCAGCCCCCACTCACAGGTTTAGCATGACAAGCCTACTACACTGTCAGGAATTCTTACCCTCCGAGCTCTTCCCACTTAAACCCCCCTTCTCAGGATCCTGCCCCCAGTGATGACTCTCAGGTGTGGCAAACCATGGGAAGAAGAAGCTGCACCAGCTGTTTCTTTCTTCCGGGCTATGGCTTAAGGAGACGGTTCAGTGCCCAATAACCATGCCCATCTGCGGCAATGCATTCCTGGGTTTATACCTGCAAGCACTTGGTGGCTGGAATTAACCTTTTGCAGTGCACATAATGCCGAGTTTATTGAGCAAATTGCATACATTGTTCAGCACCTATAGTGAAAATAGAAAGTGAAACTAAAAATTGAAATTGAAATAAAAAGTAATCCATCTTGCAAGCACCCACTGTCTCATATCAACGGCTCATAGCAATGTACTGGCAGGTAGCAGTGCATGTTTTTATTGGGATCTCATTGGAAGTCCCTCTCGTATCCCTTCTCTATCATCTTCTGCATTACAATAAAGAGGTGGAAAATGTCCTCACTCATAAGGGTACTCTGCACTTCTCTGCTTGCCCAAACCTCGTATAGCCCAATAAGAAACCTTCGCTGGATGTGGACGCACTCACCAGTTACCGTCCTGTTTCTAATCTTCCCTTTTTAGGGAAGGTTATTGAACAGGTAATGGCTCTGCAGCTCCAGGCGCATCTGGACCGTATTGGTTTCCTTGACCCTCTTCAGTCTGGATTCCACCCTGGCTATGGTACTGAGACGGCGATGGTGGCTTTGGTGGACGATTTCCGCCGGGAGATGGATGCAGGATGTTCTACATTCTTGATTCTGCTAGATCTCTTGGCCGCTTTTGATACCGTGGACCATGGACTGCTGCTGAGATGGCTGTGAGACCTGGGGGGTCTGGACGGGACTGTCTTGGGGTGGTTCCACTTATTCCTCTTGCGGAGAAGACAGCGGGTGGTGCTGGGAGCTGAAACATAGAGCTCCCGGGCTTTGACCTGCGGCGTTCTTCAGGGTTTGATTCTGTCTCTGCTTTTGTATATGCAGCCCCTGAGGGAGATCGTGAGAGAGTTCGGGGTGCGGTGTCAGCAATATGTTGATGATACTCAGCTGTACCTCTCGTTTTTGGCCGACCCAGGGCATGCTGTCTTGTTGCTTTCCCAATGTTTGGAGGCTGTGGCAGACTGGATGCGGCAGAGCAGACTGAAGCTCAATCCTGATAAGACAGAAGTGATGGTGGTGGATAGGGCGAGGGAGGTTCCAACCCCTCTGGTGGTGGGGGGGGGTTCCTGCCCTCCCGTACCCCAACAGGTTTGGAGTCTGGGGGTGGTTTTAGATCCGGGCCTCCGTCTAGATTGGCAGGTGGAGGTGGTGGCTAAAGCTGCCTTTCGCCAGCTGTATCTGGTACGGAGGCTGTGCCCATACATTTCCGGGCCCGACCTGGCCACTCCGATTCATGCCTTCATCACCTCGAGGCTAGACTACTGCAACACTCTCTACGTGGGGCTTCCCTTGGTTCTTGTTCGGAGGCTGTAGCTGGTGCAGAATGCAGCGACCTATCTCCTTAATGGGATGAGGCGGCGGGGGCATATAACACCTGTGCTCCGCACTCTGCACTGGCTGCCTATAGCGTACCGATCCAGATTCAAGGTGCTGGTATTGGTCTATAAAGTCCTATATGGTCTGGGCCCTCATATGTTGCGGACTGCCCCGCCTTCTGCGCCTCAGGGCGATCCCTGCGGAACCTTCTTGGAGGTTCCCCGTGTTAAACGGGAGGGCCACAATGGAGAGGGCGTTCTCGGTGACCAGGTCGCGACTTTGGAACTCCCTCCCGGAGGAAGCTCGCCTGGCCCTGGGTCGTCTGGCTTTTTGCCGAGCCTGTAAGACCTGGCTGTTTTCCCAGGCCTTTGGAGGGGAAGGTGGAAGGGTAGGGTAGGGTGGGGGGGGTTATTTACTCTTATTTGATGATGTTTTTATGAGCTTTTATTATTGTTTTACTTGTTGTGAGCCACCCCGGGATGCCATAGGCATAGGGGGTGGCCAATAAATATAAATAAATAAATAAATAAATAAGCTCTCCTTCAGTCACTTCACATTCCCTGTATCCGAAGTCACTTGTTCCCCAAAGGGATTAATCTCTGCCATCTGATTGAGTCATTCCTGGTGGCCCTGCAGGTGTCCTCTCGCTGTCATCAGGGCGGTGGTGAGAAAAAAAGGCAGGGGTGGTCCAGCTTCTGTTAGTGACCGTCCTACTTCTGGCAGTGCACAAATATCCAGAAAAGTCGTAATCTTGTTAGCATTCCACTGTCTCACCTTATCCAGGGCTCACGCTTTTTCATTCTGCTGAACTTGGAATTGCAGCTCCTAGGGTTGCACACTAGTATCGCATGCTTACATAGCATCCATTGTGTGCATATGCCACCCTGTGAGCACATAAGGTGGCTCAGAGGAAGGGTCTGACAGTTCTCTCTGTACATCAGGCCTCACTCAAATGTCAGCAAAGGTCCGGTATCCATCACCCCCACCCCAAATTCTTTGGACCTCGTACTCCAGGTGGCCACAGCACCCACAGACAAAAGCCGAAGCCATTTGGCTTTCTTGGGCAAACAACATGCAGTGATAGCTTAGCTTTCTATGTCGTTATCGCCCCTCCTGCTCATTGCAAGCAAAAAGTGTTACTTTCAAAAGATAAGAATTATGAGTAACTTTTAACCAATGGGAAATAGGAATCACCTTATACAGGGGTAGGAAAAGCCCTGTATGTTGGTCCAAGTACTGGACCAAGTACTGAATACAGAGTACCATGCCAATTCCTTGGTTACTCGGTGAAACTGAGTTGAATACAGAAATACTTGGTAAAAACAAAGGAATTTTGAATACCAAGTTTCAGCACTAGTTATTACATGGAGGATTTATATCTACAAAGGGTTTTCCTGCTAGTGTATTGGTTCTAGTAGAAGGCTTTTGTGACAGGGTGCTATTTTCCCACTATGAGTCATTGAGGATCAGGGCCCAAAATACTCAAACGTTTCGCAGGGAATTAGACTTTTTTATTTTTCAGCTCCACCACAGGTCTCTAGATCCAAACAACATGCCACTCTCAGTGGCTTTCCATAACTCTCTTAGTCCTAATGGGCTCCTACCCTTAACAGGAGTCTAGGCAACCCCTGTTTGCTTGTCCACTGCTCTCAGCATTCATATTCCCTTAATGTCCAAGTTCTTGTAGCCAAGCCCTCCGGCTTTACCTTCCTTCAGGAGAGCTCTCTCACACAGGTCCTGCTACCTCTGCAGTCTCTCAACCCTTGTACCTTCTGCTCTCCTTCAGCAGTCTCTTTCTCTTGCTGTTTTGTTTCAGCACTGAGCTAGTCTCAGGCTTCTCTTCCCCAGACTGGCCTGTGCCACACCCGAACACAGCTGCTTGGACTATAGGGAGGGCCACGCCTAACACCTGCAGCTTTGCTCGTACCAGCACTAGTTCCCTTAAAGGGCCCAAAGCCCACAATGGCTCTGTCCTGGCACGGCATTTGTTTCAGCCATTGGTTACTTTGTGAAAAGTGCATTTCTCGATAAAGTTCCAAATGAAGAACTCAGTCACGTTATAAGAGGGAAAGAGGGAAAATGGGAAGGCTAATATTTTGGGATCCCAAAGAGATTTATTTATTTACAAAACAACCACTTGTTGAGAAGAAGAAAAATTGTATTATGATATCTTATTAAAAGTGATGGGATATTTTATTTGTTTGTTCGTTTAAATTTTTGCCTCGCCCTTCTCCTAAGGCCCAGGGCAGCTTGCAACATTAATGGATTGAGACAGCTGTCAAGGACAAATGGTTCCATAGCCCAGGGATTATGTATTGAAATCATACTAACTAAGCTGGTCAGAGGCAAAAGGATAAGTTGTCTGTAACTGGAAAGACCAGCAAGGCATCTTTGAAGCTTGTTTACAGGAGACTTAGGCTGACCATCTCCTCTCATTATCCCTCAATACTTTGATGTATTCTGTGTTTTGATATACAACTGTGCATAATCAGGGATCTGATATCTCTATGATCGTTATCTTGTGGCCCTCCTAATGTAATTCAATACTGGAATGCTTTAATATTATACACCCTTCAAAGTGAATTATTTGACCACTTACCTCTGTAGAATCCATACATATTAACTCTGATTAATATGACATGAGGTGGTGCTTAAATGAAAAAGAGTTTGACATCTGCAAATGTATTTGTCAGGTGCTGGCCTAAAATCCCCATCCTCTGGGTCCAGGAAGTGGTGGCTGCCTTTATGGTGCTACCACCTTCGCTATTCGGGAAGCTTTCTCTTGTCATTATGTCTTCTCTTGTCCTGTTTATGGTCATGCCCTTTTTTCTTTCTGTCTGGAACCTGACTCCTTTGCTTCTTGATTGGTGACGGGCACATCAGAAAGCTGGTAGATCTGGCTTCTTCCCATCTTCTGGCCTACCTGGAGCTTAGATCTTCCCTGAGTTGCCTTGGTTTGTCTCCTTGTTGGTCTGTCTAGGTTCCTGGTTTCTCTCTAGATTTATTTCTATCTGGTTCTGGTTCCAAGCTTTGTTCTCCTTCATGTCTCAGGTTCCCTTTTGTTCCCATAGTCGTCCTCCCTCTTAGCCATAGGTTCTCTGGATCCCATCACTGTGCCTAGTCCTTATACACTGTGCTTAGTCCATATAAACTTGACTCCCTTCCTGGCACAGTCCTTCTTCCCCTTAACCATAGCCCTTCTGGATTCCTCCAGCTGCAGTCAGTCTTGTAGCCTTGATTCCCTCCCGGGTGCAGTCATCTTCCCTCTTAGCCATAGTCCCTCATGGTTTGTTTAGCTGTGCCAAGTCATGGTAGCCTCAACTCCCTTCCTACCACAGTCCTCCTCCCTCTTTGGGTACTTTCCGATGAGATGGAATATGCAGCCTTTGGCTCCGCAGGGAAGTCTGGGAGACAAATGACACACAGTTTCCATCTCGGGGGAAGTGTGGGTCTTTACCGGCAAACATACTCATCCGGCAGGGTGGTGAAAACCTACTCTGCTGAATGCACATGTTTGCCAGCAAAGACGCGCACTTCTCACGAGATGGAAGCTGCACATCATTTACCACTTTGACAATTCTGTGGTGCTGAAGGCTGCACGTTCCGTCTCATTGGAAAGTGCCCTTAGTCCCTCTGGGCTCCTTCAGTGTGCTAACACCTGGTCACCGTACACCCTTCCTGGCACCATTTGTCTCCCTTTCTGTCCTAGATGTTCTGGGTTTTCTCTGCCAGGTCAGTCCCATAGCTTTGACCCCCCCTCTCTGGTTCCCATAGCTGGATACCTGCCTGTATTCCCATTGCTTCTGTTTCTCTGGTGCTGTTGGGGTGCTCTCTTATTACCATTCTGTTCCTGCCTGTGTATAACATAGCCCTTGGGTACCAGCTTGGGTCCAGACGCACTACCTGAAACAGATTCTGGTCTCTGTGTCCCTTGTTGCTATATCTGTTCTGTGTTTAGCCCTCGCCTTATGCCTTTGTTTTCTTGGGTGCCTAGCCTAGGTTCTGTCCTCAGACCTTGACCCTTGTTTTCTGTCTGTTTCACTCCTTGACTCCTTTCCTTAGCCATAGCTCCTTCTTCCCTCAGGCCCCATTCAGCCTGTTCCTTGCTCTTCTTTTATTATAGACCTGGTGGTTACTCCTCCAGGAAGTCCTTGTTCCCAGAGCCAAGGACTCTGGGTACATGTTATGGTACTTTGATCCTGGTTGGGGTGAGGGCCCTCACCCTGGGCAGGATCTGGTCTGGCCATCAAACAGACGTGTCAGTAGCCTGGCTCGGGGAGAGGACGGGGCAACGTGTGGACATATTCTGCATGATCCTGCCCCCTGCGCTGCTGAGCGTGGCCTATGCATTTCCCTGACAGGTGTCCGTGGCAGCCTATGAGGCCACTGTGCCCACCTGAACAGTCCACGGTCTGGAGATGGCTTCCCTGGGCTGCGGTAGCGCTTACCATGGACTGTGACTCTACAATGAACCTGAGTTGCAGCCTGGGCTAAGAATTGCCACGGCCCAGCGAAACCCTGCGTTCAGCTCAGGGAAATACCTGGCAAGCCGGTTCAAACGTGATGGCACCGGGGGTGGCCATGCAGGTCAAAGTGTGTCCACCCATGGTACCATCATGTCTGAAAATACCCAGGGTCAGTAGTCTGTACTGAGCATCCCTGCAGGCTCTGGAAGGCTCTGATGATGATCTCTGGCCCTGGCTTCTGGTCTGCCACTAATGATGCTGAGTGGTACACCTTCCGGAACCCAGGGATGACCCTTGGTCGCCCTCTATATGCCATGACATGACAGTATTTAGGTGTGGTGAAAAAATAAAATCAGTCATGTACAATATGAATTTTCAAATGTATTAACTTGAATTACTTTCATCTGATGCAAATTCTAAGATTGCCATGATATTGAAAGTCCTTTTTGTACTGTAACAAGTAAACTGTTTGATCTCCTGGATTCATTAAAAAAAATATATATACCAGTGGTATGAAATACTTAGAAGCATTAGATATGTCACTTTAACCTCAAAGGAGAAGTTATTTCTTTTTTGAAATAAATAAATCAAACAAAGCTTTCAATGGAAAGCATTTTTTTCGGGGGGGGGGG
>QEPC01005146.1:1415796-1502589 GCA_003113815.1 Sphenodon punctatus
CCAAATCACAGCACGGGGTAAGGACTGCCTGACCGGGTGTAAAGCAGGCTATGATGGATGATGGCCCACTGTACTTAGGATATAAGGAGCTGCCTGAGTCAGACCAATGATCCATCTTAACCTTGTATTGTTATCACAATCTGACACAGCACCAGGATTTCAAATCCAACTCTCAAATATGGCTCTCCGGCAGCGACCTCACTGCTACCTGAAACCTTCCAGGATCCCTAGTAGAGGCCTCACCCAGATGTGCTACCAGAGATCCTGGGGATTGAACATGAGACCTCATACATACATGCATACATACATACATACATACAAAGCATGCACTGTACTACCTGAGCCATGGCCCACCCATACTTAGCCTGGTCTGGAGTGGCAGCACTTCTGGGCGGCTATCACAGGCCACCATGGCTGTCCATCAAGGGAGGGGCAGGGATGTTGTCTTAAAATTGTGTGTTCTTTTGGATCAAATCAGTGATGACTCAGATGAATGAGACTAAGAAAGCGGTTTTATTAAATACAAAGCATACAGAAAGTAAAGAAAAGCTTCTCACATCCCTTTCTGCAAGCTGGGGAACCCCAACAATGGCTGCGATATGATCCCCAGGTTCTGCTGTGCCCCTCAGCATGTCTGCGGAGTGGCCAGCAGTGAATTTCCAATGGTTTCTCTGTCTTTATACTATTCTAACCTTGCAAACCCACTATACAAACACTGCACATGTGCTAAGCAGTTCTAACTATTGCAAATGTGCTTCCCCCTGGCCTGAGTAATTTCTAACTCCCAAATAAGCAAACTTAGTACCAAGGTTACAGGCTGATAAGGAAGCTCAAAACACTGCATTCCTAGTCTGCCTTAGTACCCTGCAAAACAACTATTATGGGCTATACAAAGCAAGCTTATGCATACAGCTCATAACAGACAAGATGGATCCCAAAGCAAGAGCAGGCCGAATAAGACATATGTGTCCCTAACTGTCTCCACTGGCTTACAATGGGCCTTCCACGATCTTTCACTACATTTGTACGCATGTGTGCACAAATGTCTGTGCATCTCCTTGGCACCTCCTTGACCCGGCTGCTGTCATGTTTGTTTGAGTGACGGCTCCTGTCACCACCTGGAGAAGTCTGTGATGGAAGGGGGAACTGTCACGTATGAAAACACCCATACTTAGAAAAAGTTAAAAACGATTTAAAACAATTTTAAAATGAGGCAGGAAAAAAGGGAGGAACCTCACCACATTCAGGGGCCCAAGGGAGGCAAGGGCATCCTCATATTGGCTGCCCACCAACATCACCCCAGTCTTCCCTGAACTGAGCATGAGGTAGCTCTGAGGCATCCAGGTGGTCACTCAGGCATTCTTCTAAGGCAGAGGATGGCGGAAGCACTAAACAGCGGGTGGTACCTGTTAGGGATGGGCGAACAGAACGGAGTTCAGAAATTCGGTTCAGTTTGGTTTGAAATTCGAGTTCGGAAATTCAGTTCGGTTTGAAATTCGAGTTCGCTTTGGAAGTTCGGTTCGGTCGACCGAACAGACAGAGTTCGGTCGAATTCCGAACTTCCGAACCAAGTTTGACCATTCAAAACCAGTTTTTTTGGTGTGTGTTGCCACTAGGGATGGGCGAACAGAATGGAGTTCGGAAATTTGGTTCGGTTGAGTTTGGTTTGAAATTCGAGTTCGGTTTGGTCGACTGAACAAACCAAGTTCGGTCTGAAATACGAACTTCCGAACCGCATTCGCCCATCCCTAGTACCTGTTAGGAGATATCCAGTTCAGGAGATTGTAGGTGTTGAGGCCCTCCATGTGGTATTTAATTTGACTGAGGGCAAGCTAGGGGTGCTGCTGGTATACCAGGCCTCTTCCTGTCCAGCAGTATCCCTTACCGCTCTAGCAGAGCTGTCCTCGGAGGTGGCGCTGGGCTCCTCCAGGACTTTGGTCCTGGGGGACTTCAACATTCATGCCGATGCTGGCCTTGTAGGAGCGGAGAGAGAATTCATGGCCACCATGGCAACCATGGATTTGCCCCAGGTGGTCACCCACGTGGGGGGGCATACCCTCGACCTGATCTTCGGTTCTGGCCTTGAGGTGGGGGGTCCAGTAGTGGGGGAGGTTAAGGCAGTGCCCTTGTCATGGACGGACCATTATCTCCTTCAGGTCAGTCTCTCTGCGCACCCCCTCCAGAAGGGGAATGGAGCAGTTAGGATGGTCCGCCCTCGGAAACTGATGGAACCTCAACGGTTCCAAGAGGTCCTGAGGGAGTTAACCTTGGACCTGGACGGTCACTCGGTCGATGAGCTGGTCCAGCATTGGAATACCTTGCTGGGGGTGGCCATTGACAGGGTGGCTCCGAGACGCCCTCTGCCTCTGTCTCATCACCGCAAGGTCCCTTGGTTTACTGAGGGNCTGACTCCGACCGACTTCTCCATAGGGCCCATTTGTGGTCCTATGTTGAGGCTGTGAGGACAGCAAGGAAGGAGTTCCTTGCTGTCCTCATAGCGTCTGTGAAGTCATGTCCGGCGGAGCTGTTTTGGGTGGTGTGGGGGCTGGTCAGTCTGGCCTCCCTTCGTCTGGACAGGGACTTGTTTGTGTCCCCACCTTCCCTGACGGCCATGCCCCATGATGTTAGTTTGGGACCTGGTGGGATTACAGTCGCGGTACCAGTCCGTGATGGTGCCCAAACACTGTCAAATTTGAAAACACCCACTGTTACATTCTGAACAAACTGTAAGCGACGAAGAACACCTGTAAACTCACAGAAGAGAGGGTTATAAAGTTAAACCTGGTGATCACCAAAGTGTGGCTTGCTTTGACAAGGTCAGCCTGGGATAAATAAGAGCATGGCTTCTACAAATTGCATAGCTGAAAAAACCATCTTTGATCCACGTTTGATACCTGCCCGTTACCTCCTCAACATTCAGGAGCGTGAGGGAGACAAGGGCATCCTCCTATTGACTGCCCCTCCCCACCAGCATCACCTCTGTCTTTCCTGGATTGAGCATCCAGCTGGCTCTATTGTTCAGGTATTTCTCCAAGGCAGAGGCTGATGTGACAGGACACACGGGGCAAGAGAGATATAGTTGTGTATCACTGGCATACTGATGACACTCAGCTCTGTGCTTAGTCATGACATTTCTGAAGGGTTGAATGTATACGTTGAGCAACATGGGCAACAGGATAAAGCAGTGGGGAATGCTGCATTTCTAATCTCTTAGGGATGATACAAAACATCCATCATCACCAATTGACTCACCAGGCTGAGTACAACCTGAAATAATTGTGCTGATGTATTCCCTGCAGCAGCTATGCCCAACAACAATTGCAACTGCTTTGATAATATCAGTATACCTTAAAAAATGCAGGACAGTATAAATAACTAGTAGGCCTGAAACGACAAATCGCAGTGAATGCTGTTTCTGTCAGAAACAGGTCCTTCGCCTTCGTTTGTGCAACGTGGAAACGTACCAGCTTTTCAGCTGTTTTCACCATTTGTCATTATGTTCTGAGAGTTGAACAGGCCTGCTACAGGCCAATCCCAAGCCTTGTGTTGTGTGTGCCCCACATGCACCCAGAGGATCATGGAGATGCAAAAGTGTCAGCTAAGTGCTGTAAAAGTGCGCTAAAAGTCCCACAAAGTGTTGAGAAGTCCCCAAAAATGAAGGAAAAATCCAGAAAAATTCCAGAAAGTGACAAAAAATGACAGGAAATGATGGAAAATCACAGGCACTGATATTGACAATGGCAGAAATGCAGAATTGCTAGAGACTGATGAACTACCGCTATTGATGAACACTCATAAGTGCTCCCAAAAGGTTGGTATTTCCCGATGGAATAGGAACATTCTCATTTCAACCCTAATTACAATTCTCATCTCAATGCAGATAATTCTCATCTCAACCCTAATTACAAGAGAGGAATGTCACTCGTTGGGGTAACTAACCGCTGAATGTGAGTTATGGCTGTAGTTCTCCCGTTAGGCTAGAGGGATTTTGATTTGCAACCCTGAAAATCTGCTTTTAGTATGAATTTGTGGCTTGTAGCTAATCCAACAGAAGGTAGGGGAGGTTAAAGATGATTACTAAATACCCCAAAACATCTGACTTAGCAATATTCCCTGCATTACTAAAATCTAATTTTCAGGAAGACACAACTGTTTGCTTTCAGCATCCATATATTTGTAAGTTGCACACCGATTTTTAAGCAACGTGTGCCTAAACTGACAGGAAATGCACTTAATATAGTCAACACTTCAAGATATTGTGAAAGGCACTGACCGATAGGAACTCATTCCTTCTGCTCTGCTGGATTTCAGCTGGCATGTATGAAATGTCAGGTAGTATTACTTTAATTCTGAAAGTATTATATGACTCGATATTAAACTATAAAGTTGTCTTCCTGATCAAAGAATAGCTCTGATAACCTGAACTCTTTTTCATGTCTTCAATCCTTGGGATAATTAACACACAAGAGAGCTAATTGATGACTTTTATAAAGTAATTTAATAGTATTAAACATGGAAAATATATCCTTTGCAAGAGGGAAATGTAAGTATAAGAAACAAGTCTTGTGTTTCTATTATGATTGCATTGCAATACAGCATGAAAGAAAAGCAAAACTGACTTTAACCGAAACCTGGCATGCTCTTGGAATAAATTATACTAAAAGTGACTCTGAGCCAAACTGATATTGGTAGACTTTAATAAACTTGGAAAGTAATTTTAACTGAAATATTAAAATCACAATGAATTGTACAGAATGGAAGGAGAAATGACATTCATTTTGCCATGAAAGCACCATTGCCAACTTTAGTTCAGCCAAAATGTGCCAGAAAATTGTCTTGATACCACCTGAGTAGACAGTGATCATGTGTAGATATTTCCTCCTGCTTCAAAATCACGATGTACAGTAGTGGTATGCAAATCACTGCCTATGTTTAGCAGTAAAAAACAGTAGGGCACAATTTCTATGTTTTAAATTAAGCTTTTGGAACAAATTCTGCCTCTAGGTCCAGCTGTTCAGTGGGATTTGCATACCCACATTAGGCCAATATAAATTTATCTATGGACAGATTTTGGTCCATTTTCTTTGTATTGCTAAATTTTGTGTAACAATTTTCATGCAACATTAGTTAAAACTCTGAAGATTTGGGTAGAACCTATAACGTTATATAAGTAAAAATATAGAAATTATGGTGCCAAAGTTGGTGCTCTGGGTGCATGTGTATGACACGTGCCACCTGGTGCATGCATTGTATGTGGGAAAAATGAATCAAACCATCCTCTTTGGCCCTTTGTACACGAGATGCACCCACTCACGCCCATGCACACCCATGCATGCCCACACAGCGGACATGAGTGTGTGTGTCCTGTTTGAAAGCAACGGTGGGTAGGTGGAGATTTGTGCGTGGTTCTGTATAACACGCACCTCTACTCATTGATCCTGTATGGAGCAACTGGCAAAAACACAGGTTGCTCCATACAGGGGCATGCATGGGATGCAGGGGGAGGGGATGGGTGTCACTGCTCCTGCAGCGGCACGTCCATGGACCACCCTCCCACGACAGCTTGTTTAAAAAGGGCATTTGTCAATAAAATGACTTCCTTGATTTCAGCTTTTCTGTTTCTTTGCTAATGTCATAATTCAATAATTGACTTAGGTGGAAGACACTGGGTGTTAACAAATGAGAGAGGAGCCCTCCTAGAGCCCATGGTCGCTCAATTTCCCCCCCCCCCCAAACTTGGAACCACCACCCACAGGCTCCATGTGGGACCAAAACAGACAGGCAGATATTTCCTCTTCTGTGGTCTGTCTGTGCATTCCCCCTCCCCCCAACCTCTCCACCATTAGAGTTGTGGTCACTTACCTGATGCTCTAGGCTGGCACCCATGACTCCGTAGTGCTGAACGCGTTCACACACCCAACAGATGGGGGGCACAGCGTGGCCACGTGGGTGCCCTGTGGCCCCCCCCAACAAATGGGAGGCGGCCCCAGAGCAGTGTGTTACCCTGGATTTGCCAGCATGGCGGGCTCAGCATTATATTTCCCAGGTTGACACCGTGTGGCGCGGTCTCAGGGCAGCCCTGGTATGAACATCTGGCAGCCTCACAACACATGAGCAAGTAAATGCAGGTATAATGGAGGCATAAGTGGGACAATGTCTTGTTTTTTAATACCCACTGATGTCTGTGGTGTTGACCCAAATTTTGGATTACCCAAACCTTGGATTATAATCCAGGCTGGCCTTAGAATCTTTGGGGCCCAGAGCAAAGACAAAATGTGGTGACACTAGTGGTTCCACTCCCCCTCTCCCATGGCACTGCCCCCTTGGGGGCACCCTCTGCAGGGCCTTAGAGGCATTTGTGTTTGGGGCCCTGCTGGGAGGGAGTGTAGGCCCCACACCCTGCCCTGGTGAAAACAGGGGCCACCATGTGGCCCTTGGAAATAGTGGTGCTCAGGGCAGTTGCCCTGTGGTATGGCTGGCCCTGATTATAGTCATAGATAAGGGGAAATCCAGAGTGTATATTTAGTGTATACTCGTACCTCAAAACACAACTTCTTGTTCTGCTAACTGTATGGCTTTGGT
The DNA here is from genome assembly GCA_003113815.1 of Sphenodon punctatus. Lineage (NCBI taxonomy): Eukaryota > Metazoa > Chordata > Lepidosauria > Sphenodontia > Sphenodontidae > Sphenodon > Sphenodon punctatus. Next base: position 1,422,379 of record QEPC01005146.1, read on the forward strand.
ATGATCCTACTTCAAATTTTTGTTACCCAAAGGTCCTCTGACAAGGTCACATTTCTGTTTTTGGTACCCATCTTACACCACTCTTATCTCTTCAGAATTAGGCTCTGGAATAGCCAGGTACATGGCTGGCCCTATATAAATGCTTATAATAATAATAATAATTAATTAATTAATAACAGCCTTCAGCCTGCTAAAATTCTTCTGCAGCCTTCTCAACAAAGGTTGAGTAGCATCCTTGACCAGAATATTTTTTTACCCTACCTCATAAAGAATAGAAACTGTCTTCAGCTTCTCTTTTCCTCAATTTAAAATCTCCTCTGTTCCTTAATATGGCTTCTTAAATTTCTCTACTGAAATATGGATATCCTTCTGGATACCAGTTACATAAAGAAATTTGCAAGCTGATCTTCATGGCAGATGACTACTCTGAGCCAAAAAGAATTTGCTAAGCTTGTCAACTTCTGTGAATGTTATGTTAAGACATAGCTGCTGGTAGGAATGATAGCAAGAAATCTCATGAGGGAGAGAAGAGATTTATAAAAGTCTTTCTCACATATCTGACTTGTCTGTTAATCTCATAACTTAAGTACATGATGGTTGGTGACTGGTTTACTCCATTTGAACATTTAGGATCATAAAGCATAGGCATAGAGAAAAATGAGTACCCTTATTAATGTGCATCCCTTAAAAACTACATGGGAAAGTACTGAATAGTGCTTCAGTATGTTCCAAGGCAGTGACTAAAATAGGATAGGTTAAAATGAGTAACCAATCTGAATGAGTGTTTTCACAGCGAATAATTAATATTGACACATTTACTTAGCAATTATGATAAAGTAGCAGTTTGGATTTCCTAGAACAAAGGGTTACAAATGAAGGAGTGAAAATTAGTCGGAAATGCATCTAAATTAGTTGTGAAGCCAAAATTCATCATCGCCATTTATAAAATGACACTTCCATAAATAATGGAATTTCAGGATAATTTGGGGTCAAAAAGAAGAATTAATTTCAGCTGGCTTTCAAAATTAAACCCATTTGTATTTTCATATTCCCCAGCCACTCATCCTGTGCACATGTCCAAATGTGTAAAGCAAGAAAATACACTAGATGGAACCCATCCAGAATTTCCCCTCAATTTTTCATATGGTTTTGTGCAGCTCCAGAGAAAGGCATAGAAATGTAGGAAAAGCATCTTTGAAAATGTAACCTAATTAATGTTATGAATAGTGCTTGTTGTGTTCCCTCCACTGCTTCACCCCTTCCCCCCCATACCAGTCCATCTGGATCTTATTCATATTGTCGCTGCACAATAAAAAACTCACTGGATTATGTATCCAAAATGTACATGGCAATGCCTTGGGAAAGGGTAGTGTATTAATGCTGGCATTTATCACGCATTCGCAATAAGAATTTTTACATCTCCCCCCCCCCCCACCTTTTCTTTATGAAATGGGAAATGTTCATATTTGGAATATTTTCAAATATTTTAAATTATTTTGGGAGGTTCAATTTTTCTCATAGTTAATTTCCTCCTCTTTCCCCTGAATATGAGGGAAAGAACCACTTCCTCTGCCCCTCTTCCATCTGCTACCAGCTGGGAAGGATAATTTCCCAACAGCAGTATCTGGCTTTTGGCAGACCTCTTGCACAGACATTGTGTACTGGCTCCTGAGGGCACTGCTTCGACATCTGTCATGGGATTGTGTTGTTGATGGCATACATTGGTTTGCTGTTAACCCTCTGGGTTTTGATTTCACTATAGATACCAGAAAAGTTATTTGTTTTCTCTAAAGAAAAGATTTGGCTTTCATGAAGATACAGGATTATATATCCTTCAAGGAGATTGAAGGAATTACTGCCGGCAAGGCACTAGAGTCTCATTAATGTAGATGAGCATTTGACAGCTTGTGCACTCTACGGGGCTCACCTCGAACCCCCTTCATCCTAGAGATCTGCAGTCTTGACCTGAACTCAATGGATCCAGGCAAGGGTTGTCATCTCCCTCTGAGAGCCAGCCTGAAGGGGCTAGAACCACATCACAGGAATGGGGCAAAAGGGCTGCCCTGCTTTCTGATGTTTCCCCACCCCTTGCAGAGCATTTCAGTGGTGCCCTCTCACCAACCCACTAGTAGCTATGGCAACAGCATAGAGTCCTGCTGCCGCAACTGAGCCTCCTGTCAATTCCTCCCTCCCTCCCTGCTGCTGGCCTGAGGCTTCCAATGGAAGCCCCTATTTCTCCATGTCAGATAAGCTGATCCAGAGAAATTGGGGCTTAACCCAGAGTCCTGAGACTCTGGGTCAAGCCTGGAGGGATGACAATCGTAAACCCAGATAGCAAGACCAGACTGCAAGTGTGGGAGTAAGTTTCTCTCTGCCCATACTGCAGGTGGACTGGTTGTGGTCATACCCCTTTCAAATCATCATAATGCCATATAACCCTGCAAGTGGCAAGGAGAGCTGTAGCCATATCTTGACACATAGACACTGCCTCTCTCTTTGCCGGCGTGCCCCCCTTCCCCCCGGAAATGAAACATGGAGACCGTATGTGGATTAAACTGGCCGCACTCTTTAATCAAAACAAGAGCAAGAAAGTTGGTGGGGATTGCTGCTAAGCAATCACAGGTCCAGTATTTTATGTTAAGAACCTATTTAAATCGTAGCAGGTGTCTGGCTTGGATATGCCCTCCAAAGCCAGCACCAAATCAAACTTTACCAAACCTTCCCCTTCAAACAGCGCCCTGGCCAAGGCCGAAGGGGAAACACCCTGACAGGCATGAGTAAGGAGGAAGGTGTCTTCAGGTTTGAGGGCCGTGCTTGCCCTTACCCCCTGCCATACATCCCTCCCAGGGTGACGATCCTGTTGTTAGCCGTGCCCTGCTTATCGCCAGGTATCGCCACCCCATCTCTTATGGAGATTACTCAGAGTCATTTCTCTATCCTAACTAACTAGCCTAAAAACCTATTAACCATACTGGACCCCCGCAAGAGTGCGACATATGAATTGTAGGTAAGTCTACCAAGCCAATGTATTGCCACATTGTAACAATGTCCGCTTAGCCTAATTGTCAGTAATCCCTTTGCTGAATTAAAGTCCCCCCATTAACATTAGACTCCAATCGAATGACCAAGTCCAATTTGCTAGATTATGTTCAGATTCCTAAGCATTTAACTAATTTTATCCTATTCCAACACTGCGAAGAAGGCGAAACTCAAAAGCCCTCGTAATAATTGAGGTGCCTTCCAAAATTCCTTCTTGGTCCCCTAACGGCAACCAGTTTTACCCACAGTGACAGAGGGAATGGGTGGGTGGGTGCTAACTGTCCGGTGGTTCAGAAGTGAATGAGCCTCCCCGTCGTTTCAGCAGTGTGCGGACAGCATGCCCCTGCCCCTTCTAGCAAAGGGGAGGGGCTGCCCCGTACCGACCAATCCACGGCCTCCAACAGGAGCACGTGATGCCCGGGCAACCAGTCAGGTCCCCGGGTCGAACATACAGGGTTTTTCCCCGCTCCCAGTGGCTCCGTGCTCATCCCCTCTCATCGGGGCGCGGCAACCTCCCCCCGCTGCCATTTTGGGCGGTGGAGGGTCTTTGTTGGCTCACACCCCCGGAAATGAAACCCGGAGACCAGTATATGGATTAAACTGGCTGCACTTTTTAATCAAAACAAGAGCAAGAAAGTTAGTGGGGATTGCTGCTAAGCAATCACGGGTCCGGTATTTTATGTTAAGAACCTATTTAAACCGTAACAGGTGTCAGGCTTGGATATGCCCTCCAATTCCAGCACCAGATCAAACTTTACCAAACCTTCCCCTTCGAACAGCACCCTCGCCAAGGCCGAAGGGGAAATACCCTGATGGGCACGAGCAAGGAGGAAGGTGTCTTCAGGTTTGAGGACCGTGCTTGCCCTTAGCCCCCCGCAATACACCCTTCCCAGGGTGACGATCCTGTTGTTAGCTGTGCCCTGCTTATTGCCAGATACTGCCACCCCATCTCTTATGGAGATGACTCATTTCTCTATCCTAACTACCTATCCTAAAAACCTGTTAACCATGCTGGACCCCCGCCACCCGAATGGGACACTGCCCCACGGCTGTTCCGTTCCCCCCACCAACTCATGTTTAAACCAGGTTTACCAATTCCTCTGCCAGTTTAGCTAAATACAGTGTATTACCCTTCCTGGACAGATGGACTCCGTCCCTTAAAAACAACTCAGGTCTCCTATATGTCAACTAATCATGCCTTCTATAAGTACTGCCCAAACCACCCCTCCATTTACTAATTTCTCTATTCACATTCCTACATGACTTATCAATTTTTTAGGGATGTCCAGTCACTCCCCATGTTATGCGTGGCACTAGGTGCGTCCACACTATTTTAACTCCCGGGAAAAATCCTTTTATTATAGGCAGCTGAGTCTTTATTTTTATTGCCAAATTTACACTGGTAGTTACCCCTAAATCATTTCCCCCTGCGTGTACAATTATAACACTGGGACTAGGCTGATGCTGAGCCCGATTTACTGTAGGAACCAATTGGTCCCATTTCATACCCCCGTGCCCCATCCAAACTATGTTGGCCCTGGGTGAAAGACCCAGCTGCATTCCCCCTGGGGTGTACTCCACTGCCTCTCCAGTGCGCCAGACCAGGCTGTGGCTCACAATCCATACCACAGCCTTGCATTCCCGATGTTGTCTGGCACCTAGGGAAATGCAAAATTAACATGTTAGCACTTGTTCTGGTGCCTTATGTATCCTTGAAAGGCACGGGATTGCCATCTCCCTATGGCCTTTATGTCTCTTTCCGACAACCCCACTGCTGCTGCTGTCGTTACAGCTCCTATTCTAAATGAATGGGATCCATATAATTAGAGTGTAAACCCACTGTCTTAACTGAAGCCTTAAGTACCATGGTAAATTGGTGCCATGTGAGAAGGGTTCTGTCTCTATGAATAAACAGATTACCTGGGCCAGTTGAGCGTGAAGCCAAATAGTTCTTGATGACCTGTCCAAATCTCTTGGTCCCTAATCTGCTTCAGCCGCACTATTTGTCATCTCCTCTTCTGGTCTGTTGTGGAACACCTAACCATTAACTTAAGTGAATTGAGGAGGAACCAAATGTCCCTCAGGGCCAAAGCCTTCCCTGAACGATCATATCTACTTTCAGCAGCTACCTCGCTAACCCTAAATGCCCCCAAAAACAAAACTTTAAAAACGGTCGCAAATAGTAACTCCTCATGATAGTTAAAACAAATGCCTGCTAGGGCCTTGCAGAGAGACTTCAAGACAGGAATGGAGATAGGGGCCCTCGTATCACCCTGTTGGTCCTTATCTCTGGCCCAGCTTTACAGCATTCTTTTTGCATAGAAGCCTCTATCAGGGGGTGGGGGTGGGGGACACCTGCCATCCAACTGACAAAAGTCAGAGCAGCTACCTTACCTGCTATGGTCCTTCCTGACAAGCCCTCCCTGCGTAAGTGCAACATTAACTGCAGCATTTCATCCTCCTGGATTGGAAATTTAGCATCCCAGCCCATACTATGCCTAAAGAACTGAAACTCCCTATATGCCAGTCTGTATGCTGCTTGGGTGCACGTGGCCAAAGATCCCTGGACAATCCTCATCATGTCTACTCTCCAAGGTTCCATATGCCTTGGGGGAGCAGCTCTGGGGAGGGTGCGGCTGTTGGCGCTAATTCCCGGAATCTCTCCATCTGTAACCGAGACAAGGCATCGGCTACACTGTTATATATCCCGGGAACGTGGTGAGATGTAAATAGTATGTTGTGCTCCAAACATTTTAGTGCCATTGCCCTCACCAGCTTCATGTCCCTCCCTGAATGGGAGGTCAGGAAGTTGATGACATGCACAACTGCCAAATTATTGCACCAGAATGTCACAGCTCGATTAGAAAAGTCCCCTGCCTATAGGTGCACCGCCAAGACTATGGGGAAAAGCTCAAGGAATGTTAGGTCATGGGTTACCCTGATGTGATCCATGACGGCGGCCACGGGGCTGCACACCAACACCCCCCGAAGTAGATACCGAAACAAAAACCAATACCCCCTGCTGAATCAGTGTGTACCTGAAGTTGGGCCCCTAAATGCCACTTATCCCGCCAAAAACTTACTCTGTTGTAATCTTTCAGGAACTCTGCCCAGGTCCCTAAATCCTTCCTCATGTCCCGTGTAACCCTTACATGGTGATACCGTGGAGGGTTCCCTGTCAATGGCACATACAGCCTGGACAAAAAGGCTCGCCCGGGCGCTATTACCCTGCACGCAAAATTTAGACTGCCCAATAATGACTGCAAATTATGGACCATAACCTTTTTGGCCACCTTGCACACCTGTATCTTCTTGCGCAGTGCCTCGAGCTTCTCCCCGGGCAGGTACAACATCATTGGCACTGTATCTATTTCTATTCCCTGGTAGGTGATTCTGGTGAATGGTCCTTCTGTCTTTTCTGGGGCTAATGGGAGGGCCAGTCGGGCTGCTAACAGTTCGAATTCCTCCAATAATTGTTCACCCACCCCTGGGGCTGAGGAGGCTATTATCAAAAAATCATCCAGATATTTTGATAGTTTGCCTCTCGGCCTATGCCCTATCCACTCCACGAGTGAGCTGAAACGCTCAAACGCCGAACAGGATATTGAGCATCCCATTGGCATCGCCCTATGATAGTAATATGCCCCTTAAACTTCATTCCTAACAGGTGGAAACTCTCGGGGTGAACTGGCAGAAGGCGAAATGCCGACTTCACGTCACATTTCGCTAGATGGGCACCCTTCCCAAAACTCCTAATTCTATCTATTGCCTCGTCGAAGGATGTATATTGTACAGTTGTCAGCTCCCTCGGTATTGGATCTTTTACGGAGCGCCCCCTTGGGGATGATAGATGATGGATGAGGCGAAATTCCCCAGGTGCCTTTTTTGGCACAATCCCTAAAGGGGATACCACGAAGAACTCGAAGGACGGCTCAGCAAATGGACCTGCTATCCTCCCTTCTTTTACCTCCTTATCAATCTTACCTCACACTATCTCTTCCATTTCGTGTACAGATTTCAGGTTGGGTGGTTCCCGCCCGTGTCCCACTACGCCCACAGGGATAACAAAACCAAAATTAAAACCATTTAACACATAATCCACCTCTGTCCTAACGGGGTGGTCTATTAAAGCTGCCTCCAGTTTCTGCACCTTAATTGGGGTTGGGCCCCTTCCCCCCCTCCCAGTTCCCTTGATTGCTCGAGTTTGGACCTGGTCCTCGGATGTTCCTCCTACCCCCAGTCAGTTTACCCCTGTAACAATTTAAAATGGAATGTGCGCCTCCATACACCGAGCAGGCGTAGCGGAATGCACAGGTTCCTTTGGTGCACCGTCCGCTCCTATTACATTCCCAACATGTGACCGTGCCAGTTCGCCTATTTTCAAAACTATTGGGATCATTTGCCAGGGCAACTCCCCCTTTAATTAACACATGGCCACTGTCAGTCTTGGGTGCGTTTCTCATGTTGACCATGCAGTCGAGCCAGAGGTTCTGCGCATGGCGATCCCAGCGCAAACGGGGTAAAGGACGCCCAATGCCTATAGGCCTCGTTGTACCGTAGCCAGGCACCTGGGGGTCCAACGCCATATGCCCTTTTTATTATATCGGCATATTTCAATAGCTCTACTGCCCATTCCGGGTACATCTTGAGGGAAACCCTTAAATAAATTGAGAAAGCTGATGACCAATTGGCCCAGTTCCTGTTGGCCTTGGTGCGCTGAACTTTTTCTTATCTTACTTTTCCTTCTCCTCAGCAGGATCCACAATGGGATCACTGAAAGGTAGGGCAAAGATATCTATATATTCTCCTTTCCAGATTTTTCCCCTCATGTCATACGCTAGGTGTTCCCCTATGGGGGCTGAGAGGTCGGAGTATCCCCCCGCCCCAAAGGAGGGAGAGGGCAACAGCCAACAACAACCGGGGAGGGGGATGGGGGAAGTGCAGGTGGTGCTCCGCATCCCACTCCCCTCCTCGCCCTAATATCCCACCAGGCTGCCTGCGGCCCTCCACGGCCCTCCCACCCATGGGAGAGGGGACAGGTGTGACCCTAACCCATGAGCCATTCCACCAGAGTGTCTGCCCTGCCTGGCTCCGTCCTGCAGTGAGGGCCTGGGGGATTTGGTGTTCCGGATAGAACCTGTTCAGGGCCATGTCCATGGAAAACCTCCTCCATTCTCCCTGCGCCCTCAGGTTACCCAGCTGGTGCTGCAGCCGGGCAGAACCACTTGCCAGCCAATGTCCATCTAACGCTTGTCCACCCGCGTCCCCACCGTGTTTCCTGGGTACCCTGTTACACTCACCTTCGGGGACCCATGGGAGCTACCATCTGGTGTCCTCTTGCCTGAGTTCCGCTCCCCTTCTCCTCCATTCTTCCATAGCCCCCAGTTCAAGCTCCAAGGCCTGTATCCGACACCAGAGTTCCTTGTCTCCTCCTTCTGCATCCTCTCTGTTTCCTTCTCCTGCCTGGTTGTCTTGCCCTGCTGCGCCGCCACCTATTTGGGGATAAACATCCTCCTCGGCCCAGTGTGGGTCCTCCCTCAGGGAGGCTCCCAAGGATGCTGTCGGGGGGGGGGGCGCCTTCCAGGCCCTGTGCGCCGACTCTGACCTACCTGTCCCGATCCCCCCCCTGTGACGGAGGGTTACTGACTCCTCCAAGACCCCCTTGTTTGCCTTCCCTTTCCTGGGCGTGTGGGTAGCTCATTTCTCCCCACGACCATTGTGACCCCTGGCCATCTGGGGGGCCCACTGCCCTTGGGCCATACCCCTTTGGTTGGGCCTCTCCCACTTCAGGGGATGGTGGGCATAGGCCTGCCTTTCACTAGCCTCCCTGTAGCACGCTGGTAGGGACCTGCGCTGATTGCCCTGCCTTAGCGGGCGAGTTGTTTCCTCCCCCCTTTGCTTCCATGTACTTACTGGGGGGTTGTACGGGGGCTCCGCTTCCGTTTATCTCGCTGGGGGGCTACTATCCCTCCCCTCCCCACTTCCAGTGTCCCCGAGGGATGCCGCCAAAGCCTCTCAGGCTTGAAGGCGGCTCCTCAGTTTCCTCCTCGTGGGTAGGGGGGTGCCTCACTCACCCTCTCATTCCTCAGTAGTGGGGCAGCGGCTGCAGTCGCAGCCGCAGCCACCCCCCGTTTCTTAGCTGGTCTATCCTTAGCCTTTGATACCCTCTTCTTCTGATTCCCCATCATTCAGTCCAGTAGTGCTGCTCTGGGTTCCGCTGCTAATTGTCTGGTGGTTCGGAAGTGAATGAGGCTCCCCATCGTTTCAGCAGTGTGTGGGCGGCATGCCCCCGTCCTCTTCTAGCAAAGAGGAGGGGCTACCCCCGCACCGACCAGTCCGTGGCTTCCAACAGGAGCACGTGATGCCCGGGCAACCAATCAGGTCCGCGGGCCGAACATACAGGGTTTTTCCCCGCTCCCAGCGGTTCTGTGCTCATCGGGGCGCGGCAACCTCCCCCCACCGCCATTGTGGGCGGCGGAGGGTCTTTCCTGTCATGGCTTGCTGTGGCTGGTTAAGAGGGTGTGGCCCCTTAAAGATGTTTGAGAGCTGCACATATGGCTTTCTGATTAGCGTAGGTTGCCTTGCCTGCCAAGGTTGTAGGTGACTGCGTTGTGAAACTGTGTGAAGATCACTTCCAATACACAGCCTCCTCTCTTGAGCAGATGCTTTAAGGTTACCAGTGAGAATAATTTTGTTTGACCTTCGGTTAAAGACCATCTTTACTAGGAAACCAACTCTTACTAGTTCCTTGGAGGATTCACTTATAAAGTGCAGCCTTTTTTAAAAAAAATCAGAATATTGGAATACTTCAACTAGTGAAGCCTAAAGAGTGGCGGCGGCTGCTTCAGTCTAAGTGATGTATGAGAGTGCCCACTTTAGAGAATTGCCCCTTATCTCTCCCTATCAAAAATGAACTTTAAAAACATAAGAAGTACAATGTCATTGTGTCAATAGCATCTTCTTCCTGTGAAATATCCCTTGCATAGCAGCCAGACCCTATGCTTGTCATGATGTTGCCAAGAACTGCATTTAAATCTTCACCAGCTGCCGTCTTGTAGTGGTTGGGAGTAATATTATTTTAAAACAATTTCTCATTTTGCCAAAGAAAGTATTAGGCTGCAAAAAGGACTATTTGGAATTAAGTGGTTTGTGCTCCAGTTCCCCAAACATTGCAGACTCCCCTGGCGTGTTTTTAGTTGCTAACAGCCAGGATAAGAAAAACCCTCCTGCTAAATGCCAGGACTTTCTTAACTGCAGAAAATGATGGTTCTTTGTTTAAAATAAAATGAGTTTTACATGTTTTGTTATCACCATAGAAATTGCCTAAAAATGAAGCGAAAAGAAGCATTTACAATAAATTATTATTTACGATGAAATTCAATTATCTGTGTTCTATAACATTGATGGAACAATGGGTAAAACCAGAAGTGACAACTGTGTGGCGGCAGACCGAGAGTCAGAAGCTACAGCAGACAGACATACATACCTGTGGCAAGGGTGCGGAGCATGCTGAATGTGTGGCTGGCTAACAGCCAGTCATGGTAGTCAGCCACGGTGGACTCGATGTGATAGCCTGGTGTGGCCTGCTTTGACTCGGGTAGGCGGGCCTTAGCTCGGGCTGTAACCTCGGAGATTTTCTGAGGTCAGAGCTTGGGCTAGGTACCAACAGGGCCCGGGGCAATCCCAGACCAACACCTGGTGGCACCTGCTCAAACGTACAGGTGTGACCAGTCAAAAAGGGCCACAGCGGGCCGCTGTCCTGTCGTTTTTTTACCCAGTGGCTTCACAAAGCAGACTGCCACAGAGGATCAGCACTTTGGTTATGAACTTGATTGGTAGAGACGATATCAAAGGACTGCACTGTCCCATTCATGTTAGATGTGAACTTTTCCTTTACCTGGGCTAAAAGCAAGCTCAGAACCTAGGAGTACTGCAGCCTCATTGATCAATTCTGGTTGACTGGTAGGATTCAGAGTGAGAGAAACATACCTGACTATGTTTGGGGAAGTGTTAAATAAAAGGAACTCCAGAGAAGATCTATTCATACAAATACCACTTCTCTGTGGTTCCCCTTTCTGATAAACATGGCCAGTACAGGAGTGCTGTCACAAGTTGCTGCAGGAGCTGGCCCTTAGTTAGTGGACCAGTTCCCTGGACACAGCTTTTTTGTGCTCAACTCCTCCAAGCTGAACAGGGCTTTCGTAAAGCTAAGCTGAAATCTTGGACACAGAGATCACCAGAGAAGAATTGGTGAACCTAAGAATTAGGCTTGCCACAATGTGGAGACTCTAGCAGCCCAAGGAATGAGCTTAGCCTGAGTGCGAGGGCCAGGTGAAGAAGGATCAGGACTGTAATATCTGTGGTTCTGGTTCTGTACCATTTAAGAAACTTGTATTAAAGAGAAGACTGATTTCTGGGCCTCCTTACTTGAAAAAGGTGGGAGGGTGGCTCTCTAAAGACTTGCCAACTTGATGAGCACTCCTAAGTTGAATTAAACAAAAGAACAGAGGTTGGTAAAACTATGTGTATATATGTGCATATAATTACACTGAAACAGAGATTTGCAAAGCTGTTGAAATGATCTGGGTGCTAAGCCTGAATCTTGATGGAGAAGATGCAAATGGGAAAACATCTTGGGGCCAGCCACATGAGCTGCAGGGGCCCGATCCCCGTGTGGCCTCATGGTGGGTAGTCACTGCCTCCACACTTTGGGCCCACGGGGAGACCTGACCACATGGTCTACTCCTCTACGGCCAGTTATTAGCTGCTGTTGTACACCACAGGTGGACCACACAGGGCTGGCAGCTGCAACTCTTCAGGATCGGGCCTACTTCAGCATGGCAGCTGTTGGGGGGGAGGGGGTTGGAGGATCGTACGTGCTCCTCCGCCCACCTAACAGCTGATCATGGAATGGGAAGTCAGGAGGTCTACCCACACCAACAAGCAGCTGATCGGGGAAGGAGGAGTCCAGAAGGGCGTGCACCCACTCTCTTCCCAGGCCCCATCCGCTGATCAGCTTCTTGTCAGGTGGATTGTGGGGGGAGGAGCCTGGGAAGAGGGTCTTCCCAGGCTCCACTCCCTGCAAAAAGAAGTTCAGCAATGGGAGGAGCACGGCCTGATCCATGGACCTCACTTGGGGCAGAGCTGCAACTGCCAACCACATGAGTTGCCTCGCCTTGGGCAGCCTTACGCCAGTTACAGTAGAACTGCTCTACAATGCATCCTTGGATTTTTCTGTCGAACCCTGGGCACACGAGCCATTGCATTGTGTGTCTCGTTTACCCAGGAGGGTAAAGCTACCAAAAGTGTGGTAACCTCCCCAGCCTGTCTCGTATGGCTGCACCCTTTGTTTGAAACCTAATAGCAGATGGGGAATTGACTGTAAAATGTAATTGTCTGCATCAGATTTACAATTACAATACCTTTGCTGTATCAAGAATTTAAAATTTAGCAATGATGGTGTGAGGCATTGGGTGTTTTTAGATGAGCACCACCCCACACACCTCCCACCCATTACACATGTTGCAGGGCTCCCATAGGACACCACTGTAGCCCTACAACGTGTATAGTGGGTGGATAGTGGGTAGGGAGGTGCTTGTATAAAAACGTCCCTTGTTTTCTGCAATCAAGACTATATGCTGATATCCAAGGCAGTAGTTATATGATAAGGATATATGCTGAATTCAAGGCAGGAATAGCATGAATAACTACTGTGCACAGCAGGAGCGTCTGGAGGAATCTTCAAAGCATACAATTTCTTAGGAATCCCTCAGGTAGCTTACTGGGCAATTAAAAATAAATAAATATATTTTTGCTGGTATTTATTTATTTATTATTTTTCTACCCCTCCTCCTCCTGCTCACAGAGCAGCTTGGGGTGACTTTCAAATTAGCATTACTTCTCCCTCTTTGTCCACATACCCTAACTGATACAGTCAGTGATCTTAGCAATAGCCTAATTTTTTCTATCCTCTTCATGTACAGATGGATGCGTTTGCTTGAGGTGGCTCATGGACATGAAGATATTTAAGTCTTTTGTCTCTCTCTAATCTTAACTAGGTAAATATGGGCAAATTTAGGTGTGATCAGACAGCACATTACTCACACCCAGGGGTTTTAGCGTACATGCAAAAACAAATCCTGGTTGTGGGGAGGGTAAGAGAGAGCAAACTGAGCTTGGTGGGTGGGCAAGAACTACCCACCAAGCTGGGGTGGGGGCTAGGGCTGGTTTTGAACCAGCCGTTCCATTCTCAGGGAACAGTTCCGTGAAACTGGAATGACTAGCAAAAATTTGATGCACAATTCCAGTTGAATCATTTGTGCATTCACAAAATGGCTAAAGCTTTTTCAGTTGTTCTGACTGGAAATCAGAATGGAATTCCATCCATTCTGATTTTGATCAAAATACCCAGTTTGGATGGAAACCAAATACGAGCAGAATTTCTGCTTCACCCCTAGTTGGGGCAGGTTGGGTTGGAAGTTGTGGCACAGAGCGCGCTGCTCCATGCCACAGCCTCTTCCCCAGGGGTGCTTTCTCCTTTTCTGAGCTGCTTGGAGGACCCAAGAACCCCTGATCAGCTGGAAGAGGAGAGACAACTCCTCCACCTTCAGGGATCGCACTGTGAGGTGACCCCCTAGGACTGCATCTCAAGCAGTAAATTGGGGGGAAGGGATGCTTTGTCCACCCACAGCTATTGGGGTGGGGGCAGGAGCCACCGTGAGCAGCTCAGAGGAGAGAGCATCCAGCTGCTTCTGTTGTGGTATTGCCTCCTAACCACTTCTGGTGCCTTTAGTTCTCCGAACTCCCAACTACTCACCCTATTGCTGGTGGTGGTGGTGGTGATCGTGGATTCAGGAACCCCTGTCCTCTATGAGATGCTTTCTGCACTTCTGTTATAGCCACTGGGACCTCGGGGATCATGTTGGCAATTGAAGAAGCTATGGGGTGGTCAGAATTCCTGTGGTCTGCTCTAGTGAGAGGATTCCTGGCGGTGCACCGTGGAGGGGACAATCCTCTGCACTGGCAGGAAACCTCAGGAGGGGGGTATTGCTGCTGCTACTGAGGTTGCAGAGAGCTCCTTCCCTGTCACCTGTGACAGCAGCAGGAATTGTGGCAGTGAGAAGTCCTGGTCCATGGTGGGTTCTTAGCCTGCCAGTTTCCAGTCTCCATGTTTCCCCTCCACTTACTTAACAGACAGCACAACAACTACATGGAAGGGAAGGAACATGTAGTCACATCCACAGCAGTCTCCACGTCACTTAAGCCTCCACCATGGGTGGTTGGTGCAGAGCTGACCAAAACCCTCGACCTAGCAGATAACACACTGCCCACTCACGTTTGCGTGGGTATATGTTGTCAATTAACACCCATAGTAATTTAGCACAGAGGAATGGGTATTGGGAATCTCTTCAGGGAAATAGGTGATGAGTTCTTTCTCCAAAGCCATGTGAGAAAGCATAACCAGACCAGACCAGACCACTGTAAGCCAGCCAGCTACATCAACTGCTCAGCTGGATTACTACTTTCTAAAACCCTGTGGACTTTCTCAAAGTGGGGAGAAGCAAATGTCCTTATCCAGCGTTTTCCCTGCCCTGTTTCTTCTTTCTATATGTGGACATGTAGGGTGCCCATGGGGAATTGTGTTCCATGCTCTGAAAATAGAAGGCTGCTTTTCTCCTGCAGAACGTCCTGCCTCTTTTTTTCCAGCTTTACAAAGCACTTGACTAGGCTGGAAAATGTGCCTTACTCTGAAATTGCTTTTAAGCAATCCAGCCCTCAAAAAGGAAACCACCTCAAGTATGTATCCTAGATGTACAGGCCATTACGGATGAAGCATATGTTTTGGTAAACCTTCTGTCAAGTTTTGAAAAATAGTCTCAGAGGCTGGTGCATTTTCCAGCATAGATGGGGCCAGGGAGTCTCTCAGGCTGAAAGATAAAGATTACATATGAAAAGGGACTCTGGGCTTTGACGTGACAGAAAACTGTCCAAGAGCATTCATTGAGAGAATTCTTTGCTTTCAGCCTTTGCATGCAAACTCAAATTATCCTGCTTTGCTCTTAAATCCCACTCTGCTGAAAACCATTATGCAGGAATGGTACGTTAATAAGTAAGTAGATTAGGATAATTATTAATCACGAGTCTCCTGTCCACTCATTTCCTCTCCTGGAAGAAATTATTCACTACTTGAGTTCAAGGGCAGTAACTGCTCTTCTCCATAACAATCCATTAATCTTCAAACTTCCAGAAGTGTCCTTACATGCCTTAATATTTCCATCAGCTCGAGTCTGCTTGGTCTATATGTCTCTCTAGATAATTACACACTTAGAGATTATTCATGTTAAAGCCTGTAGGAGGTGTTTTAGGAAATAAATATTTGCTGAGCTTTGGTTGTTCCCTTTTAATGATTTAGAAGTGTTTCCTTGCAGATTGTAAACAGGAGCTACACAGATTACAATAGATTCTTGGATAATACTTGTTGATACCTTTTTCTCCTCTCAAAATAATGGGCTTCTGAAAGCAGCCAACTCAAGTTTTTAAAGCAATGCATACTGATTAACTGAGCACACTGATTATTGCACACTGATTACCTTAATGTACATGGGCATGTCAGAGATTTAGCATACACAAAAGCAAGTACATACTTTCTGTACGTGCTGGTCTTGTACAGTTTGTTATCTGTAGTAAATGGTATTATGTCTGCAACAAGAAATAATAAGAACCGCCATATGGTCCATCTAGCCTGTGGCCCATGTAGCCTAGTATTCTGTTTCTGACAGTGGCTATTTCCAGATGCATCAGTAGAGGTGTACAGAAACAGAGCATACAGAGTTATATTGATATGAATGATATGGAGGTTGTATTCCCTGACCATTTTGGCTAGTAGCCATTATCCTTCATGAATTTAGCTAATTGTTTTTGGAACCAAGTGTTCCACAGGTTAGTTGTGGGTTGTGTGAAAAAGTTCTTCTGGATTGTTTTTCTGTTCACTGCTGCCTGCTTATTTCATTGGGTATCATTAGCTTTTGTATCATGAGAAATAGAAATTCCCTATTCACTTTCTCCACACCAGTCATGATTTTATAAATCACTATCTTATATCATATACAAAATAGGTCACCGCATATAATTACAAGGATAAAATAAAGAACAAAAAAATAATAATTCTGAATAGATTTTTCATGCTATGGTTTTCTCTAACTTTATGGGTGTCTCCAGATGAGACAGGGATGGGAGGCTTCCACACCTTGGGTAGCCTTACCCCTCCCCGGGAAGCCGGGCCACGCAATGCAGTGCATTGCATGGCTGCTGGCAGTCAGATTTCCCCCTGCCCTGTGGTGGGGTGAACAGCTGTCTGCTACATGACGCATTCCCAGAAAAAAATCTGAGAATGCGTCATGAAGCAGCCTTACCCCAACTAAGATAAGGCTGTCCAGGGCAGGGCAACCCCTGTGGCTGGACCTGTTCTGCCCACTGTGTGGCAAGCGCCGTGGCAGGGCTGTGAAGTTGTGCGCAGCCACATCATGGCCGAGGGTAGGGGTTGGTCTGGCTGGGGGAGAGAGGCAGGGTAGAACCAGGCATGCGCATGTTTGGCCAGCGATGCAGCCCTCCCCAGTCGTGGCATTGACATAGACGGGGCAGCTCACCCGGCTTCCCCTCAACTGTCTAGCTAGCTCCCCACGCTTGCCCCCCTCGTGTGGCAGCAGTCATTGCCTGCCACAGGGCTGTGCGGGGATCTGGCCGCTGCTGCTTGTGTGGAAACACACACTGGGTGCTTTTAGACAGACCCAGTGGGTCCATCCCCGAGTCTGCTCTGGCAGCGGGGGGGTTAAACGGAGTCCATTGCCACCACCTGCATTCCACCTGCCCATGCTTCCTCCCCCTTGCCGTAGAGCTGTAGGCAGAATGACAGCCTCTGTGGCCATTGCTGGGGTAACCCGTGTCTGGAAGAGGAGCTACAGCAGCCAGCTATCATTTAGATGGACTGTTGTTCTGCCCTGGCCAGTGCTCTAGGTTCAGGTGGCCAACTTGCGAGTGAGGTTTGTACAACAAGGGCATGCAGAGAGGCATTCTTAGTGGCTGCTCCACACTTATGAGACTCTCTCCCCTTGGCGATCCACCTAATCCCAAGTCTGCTGACTTTTCGGAAGAGATGCAAGTCCTCCTTGTTTGGCCAGGCATTGTGAAGGCTGGGATAGGCTTGGGTAGAAATGGGTAGAAGGATTAGGAAGAGAGTTGGTGGGTGGATCGTAGGGTTTCTTTTAACTGCTTTTACATGTTGTCAATCTATATTTAATAGGGATGTGCGAACAGAATGCAGTTCGGATGTTCAGACGTTCGGCAGTTCGGTTTGAAAACTGAGTTTGGGTTCAGTTGTTTGGTTCGGCGGAGTTCAGTTCACATTCGAAAATAGCGCTATCGATACCAATACCAAAACTGATTATTTTTTTTCCGGTATCGGTATCATTTGGCCCTGAAACTACCCATGGTCTCCACCCCTGGTGTCAGGAAGTCTGCTCCTCAGCTGCCTCCCCCTTCCAGACACATTTTTCCAGCCCCGAACTCATCCAAACTGTTCGGCCGTTCGAACGTTTGGTTCAGACGTTCGGTTCGGTCATCCGAACAGGCTGAGTTCGGCCCGAACTCCGAACATCCGAACCGTGTTTGCGCATTCCTAATATTTATATATGCTCTATGTTTATATATCTTATATATTTTTGTAAGCCACCTTGTTTTCGGGGGAAAGGCAGGGTAAAAATTAAATGAATTAATGAAAATGGGAACACGGAGAGGAGTTTTCGCAAAGTTTTATTTCATGTATTAATGTGGATTGTTGTTATGGGCAGAGAGTATGGTGGGTGGGATTCTGAGACAGCCATGACTTCCTTATGAGAGGTGGGGGTACAGGCTTGGGTATGAGGGTCTTTCCTAGGTGAGAGATGTGGGAAGCAGCTTTAGGGTGGGTCCTCTCATACGTGAGAAGAATGGGAGTGCGGGGGGGGAGGGGGAGGTTGGTTGGGATGGAGTCTTATTTGTGTTTTACTTGTATTTTAATTTGATTTTGTAAGCTGTCCAGAGCTGCATGGATTGGCAGGATATAAATCTAAAGATTATGATAATGAATAAACACTGCGGGACACCAGCCGCAGTGCGGGGGCAGAACCAGTCAGCCACATATCACACTACCTGTCCTCCCTCCCGCTCTTCCCGGTTGACTCAGGCCAGGGGCAACCATCCCACTCCCAGACATGCAGCTGCAGTGATGGCTGCATGTTTGTTTTTACTCTGTTGAGCTCCCTGCTCTACCCGGGACATGTGGGTGGTTGGATGACTGTCCAGCCATGGGCATGTTAGCTTAGTGCCCCCTCCCTGACCTGGGCATGGGTGGCTGCTATTTTCTTCCCTGGCTGGGCTGGAAAGCTGCTGCACAGCCTGTACATCTGTTTGTACCCTGTGCGGTTTTGTGTCTAGTATGCTGGATTTGAAGTTAGGAATCTTGAGTTGAAACCTTGACCATACTGGATGGCGTTGGGCAAATTCTTGTGTCTCATTCTGTTCTCACCAGTTAAAGGGAGTGCTGATAAGAGGCATGGCCAGCCATTTGGTGGGTGTTGATAACTGCTGACTGCAGGGAAGAAAGTATGGATATACACACACTATATGACCTTTATCTGGTGTTCTGGTTTATATTCATGTTGATGTAGCACATTTTTGAGAGCTACTTCATTCAGTCTATGATGTTCAGCCTAAATTGGATAGTCTCCATCTCCAAGAAGTGTTAGAAACATTCCTGCATGATCTGTGGCTGGGACATACTAATTAAGCGCCTCAAGGCCATGTTCTTAATGCAAATGAGAATTTCTCTGGGGTGCTTTAATTTTGTAGGTTATCCTCGTGTAAATTACCTGGAGGAATGCTCCCGTGTTAATGTATTGTCTCTGAACTGCAGGGGTAGCTACCTTGTTTCAAACAAGGATAGTTACCACAGGGCAATTTACATTTATGGTAAATTTATTTCCACAGCTCTAACTATTGAGTTAGCTTTTATCCCAGGGCAAGTCAGTTTCTCTTGGATAACCATTTAATGAAAACAGGACTTAAGCACTAGCTTTGAGTTTCTGTAGTTGGTGTACTCATTAGGCCTTTTTTCCCTTCTTAATCCAAAGATCATTGCTGGTGGCTTAATAATTAAAAGTTTAAAAAAATAGATAACTTTTCTCACCTCCCCCCAAAATTAACTGTGCATCTATTTTGCATATCTTTCTGATGAATTTTAGGTTCTTTTATTCATTCAAATAAATGAAAATCTCATGTGTTTGAGAGCAGAAATGGACTCAACATTGGTATTGTTTCATGTGGCCAAAAGGGGTGAATTTAAAGTCTTGTCTGCAGATTCTTTGTTGGTAATTCATTTCCTCTCTTTTTAAAATAAAGCTGTGTAAAAAAATATAATATAAAAACTAGGGGGGTCCCTCCCGCCCCCCGATAACTGTCATACTGCTGCACAGTAGCACCACTGCAAAGCACAGAGTTAAAGATTTTATCTAGTGCATGGTAATTAGTAGCTGCAGTACTTTACAGATACCAAGTCAGCACTTAATTTTTATTTGAGAAGCATCCTAGTCTTCTATTACAGCAAGCTTTCTGCTGCCCCCAGGGCTAGCACCATGTGTTTGAATTCACTGCAGACTTGCCAGGGATCCCCGGAGAGCTTCCTCACAGATGCAGGCTGACTGTTTTGTACCCACAAGAATCTGTTCAGCTACACAAGGAGATGAAACTACACAGCAGAAATAATTCATGACAGTGCACCAGAAACCAAAAGGCATTAGTCTGAGTCACCACTGCTGGAAAATTATAGCTTCTGACATCTGACTCTGGTTTTGTGGCAGACCTCAGGATTTATCAGCAGTGCCTTATCTCCTCTCTATATCTTGCAATAGGTTTAGAAAATTTACAGCTCCAGACTGCATTCTGTGAAGCTGGCACTGCGAGTCTGTCAATTTTATTGAACTTCCCCTAAGTGTATTTAATTACTCACTGAAGAATCCACTAAACAACCACATTTATTTTGACCAATTAAGAGCACTTAAATACTAATGAATATCATTTTTGTAATCGGAGATGCTGGGTCGCCTTAGATATTCTCAAAGACTATAATTATATCTCAGGTTCTAGATCTGTTCACTGCTGATTATAGGCATTTTATCCTTCACCTCTACCTATTACAAGGACAATGAACCTTTCTGGGCTGATTTCCTCCTGTGCCACGCAGCTCTATATAGTTGTGTATATCAGAGATTAAAACTAGAGGTCAGCGTAAGAACTTCCATAATACAATAAAGGCATGTATAAAAGTACCTACGTGGATGAATTTAATGACTGAGTGACACTACAGGAGACCATGGTTTCTGAAGGAACTTTGATGTCCTCAGGGCTGAGAAGACTTCCCCAAGCACAAGGGCCTCCGTATAAATCGTATACATATGGCACAGAAACCCATCTATGAAAAAGTGTATGTGCAGGGAATCACTGTGGTCCCACACATAGGGAGGGCCCAGGTCATATAGGGCTTTTATAGGTAAGCATTAGGGATGGGAATTTAGGTTTCGGATAAAACTGAAAGTACCCAAAAATGACCATTTTGGATTAATCCGAAATGTTGATTCTTTTTTGGTATCGGTACTATCAGATCTTTCACATTGATTTTTGTACTAGATTTTTAACATTGCGGTTTGTCCCCCATTGAAAAACCGCAATGTTAAAAATCCGGTACAAAAATCAGTGCACAAGATCAGATAGTACCGAAACAGAAAAAGAACAGACATTTATGAGAACCGAAACCGAAGCTGACCAAAACCAAAACTTCCCCTGGAGTCCCATCCCTAGTAAGCATCAACAACTTGAATTGGGTCCAGAAGACTATAGGCAGCTAGTGCAAAGAACGGTGCACTGGTGTAATGTGCTCACAGCGACCTGTGCCCGTAAGGAGACGGGCCGTTACGTTCTGCACCAGCTGCAGGCTCCAAACCGTCACCATGGGTAGCCTCACATAGAGTGCGTTATAATAGTCCAATCTTGAGTTGATGAAAACATGGATGATAGTGGCAAGGTTGGAATCCAAGATGTATGGCCAAAGCCGTCGCACCAGATGTAATTGGCAAAACGTGCTGCTTGCCACAGCCCCCACCTGGACATCCAGGCGGAGCTGGGAATCAAGGAGCCCACCCAGAATACGAACCTGAGGGACAACTGGAGGGCGAACCCCATCAATGATGGGGGTTGCCAATCTCCCCACCCTCCCTACCAACATCACCTCTATCTTGTCAGGATTCAGCTTCAGACGGCTCACCCTCATCCAGTCCTCCACAGCCTCCAGACACCAAGTAAGCACTGAGACTGCCAGGTCTGGGTCAGTTAAAGAACAGGTAGAGTTGGGTGTCATCAGCATATAGACCTCACCCAGTGGCTGTATGTATACATTGAACAGAAGAAGGGATAGAATAGAACCATGTGGAACTCCACACGAGAGGTCCCAGGGGGGACGAAGAACAGCCCCCTAGTATCACCTACTGAGTTCTCCCAGCCAGGAAGGAATGGAAACATTCATGTACAGTCTCGCCCACCCCAGTTTGGTCCTGTAAGCGAATCACTCACCAACATCTCGTAATCAACTGTGTCAAAAGCAGCCAACAGATCTAACAGAATCAGAAGGGTCGAACGGCTCTGATCCAATTCATGGCGGAGGTCATCTATCAAGGCCACAAGCACAGTCTTAGTGCCATAACCCAGATGAAAGCCAGACTGCGAGAGATCCAGAAAACTGATGCGCTCCAGATGCTCCTGCAACTGCTGAGCCACAACACATGCAATAACCTTCCCTAAAAAGGGAAGGTTATTGTATGCGTTGTTATTGCTTCCCTAAAAAGGGAAGGTTAGAGATCGGCCAATAGCTGGCAAGGGAGTCAATATCCAGCAATGCTTTTTTGAGCAGAGGCCGCACCTCTGGCTCTTTGAAGCAGCCCGGCACTCTGCTCTCCTTAAGGGAGGCATTGACCACCCCCACCACAACGGCCCCAACGTCACCCGACTGGCCTTAACCAGCCAGGACCGGTACATGTCCAGTTTGCAAGAGGTGGCTCTAAGTGCCTCAAGAACATCAGTGGGCAACGCCCACTGAAACTGATCCCACAAAACCGGACAGGCCGGGGCTTCCATAACCTCTGGTTCTCCTATTGTATCAAGCATGGCATTGAAGTCATGGTGAATGTGAGCAGATTTTTATCTGCGAAGTAGTCAACAAACATGTCACAGCAGGCACTGGAAAATTCCAGTTCCAGGCAGAGAGAGACTGGACTGACCAACCCCCTCACTACCCAGAAAGGCTCTGCTGGACGGGACTTTGCAGATGCTATGAGAGCAGCGAAGAACCCCTTCTTTGCTGCCTGTGCAGCCATGACATAGGTTTTTAAACTAACTCTATGCCGTGATCTGTGGACTTCATCTCAAGTACGGCGCCACCATTGCTCTAACCACCAATCTTCCAGCCTCAGCTGCCATAGATCCTCCATAAACCAATTTAGAAATCATACAGGAGAAAACTTTAAGAGCAGAGAATCTTGTTTTGAGGGTTGTTAGTTACATTAAAAAAGAGGGGGAAATCCCAAGAAGGAGCAAACTTTTGAGAATACCTGATATTTGTGTGCTGTTTTAGGAGAATGCAGGAATGCTCCCTGCTTACGCTCTTGACTTCAGTGGGACTTGGATGGAGCCGCATTTCAAGATTGTACTGTTCATATCTTAATGAAATGCTGTAAAATACTCGCACATCACTGGAACTGCCAAGTGCTGATTAAACATTTATATTTTGAGAGTAGTGTGATCAGGCTTTTGAGGATTTTTTCCCCTTTTGTGTATGAAATCATTTGATAGTATGTCTTTTCTTTTTTCTTTTAAAAAAATATTTCCTCTTCTAAGGATTGCTATTTCTGGATAAAATAAATCAGCATTTTCTTTTCTCTAGTATTTCTCTCTCATGTTTTACGAATAAGGCACATATTTATATAATAATATTTGTTTAAATGCTGTAGTATACAATAACATTTTGTTTTGAATTACGTTCTGAAGCATTGTCAAACTAAGTTACCACATATTTGTATTGTAATACTACTGCCTTTGGCAGGATTTTCCTTGTACATAAGGATCTTCCCTAACATCATTTTTCTTTATATATTGTCCTTGGACTTTTTCCATGGCACATTGACCTATTAACCTGTTTTTCAGGCTAGCACTGTTATTGGTACACATATTTAGTCTTTAAGCTATTGTACAGACCTGATAAGCTATTGTACAGACCTGATTGTCATTTATTGCAGGCTGTTGTACGGACATGAGTTTAGGGGAGTTTATTGCACCCAAGAGGAGGGCTTTTTTGTTTGTTTTTTTAAATCTCACAGCAGCTATAACTACTGATTTCTCTCTTGAAGTGGCCTTCAAACCATCAGGAAAGAACTGCTAGGCAACTGCAAACGTAGGGCCAGTTTTTGTGAACCCCAAGCTTTCTAAGCTGGCAGATTGTACCCAATTTCTTTCTGATACTTCTGGGAACTTACCTATGGGTGGTTTTTGCCTCTCTTTCCTAATTTTCTATGTTCTCCTGATTTAACTTAAGCGATTCTGCTGTTTCGCTTGCTGTTTCCTGGAGACCTGGTTTACTGCCTGCACTGCAAGCTACAAGCAGAAATGCTTGTGTTTTCTAGCAGTGAAAGCTGAGTCCTTTGAGGGTTGCTCTCAACAAGCCACCTGCAGTTGACGCCTCTGATCGCTGGCCTTCTAGCACATGCTGACCTGGTATCTTCTCCCTTAACATTCTATATCCAGAATTTCTACCATATGGCTCCCTGTATTAGATAGTGTCCTGGGCAGGATTGGATATGGCATATTTTATATATTTATTTATTTATTTATTTTTATATTTATTTATTATAAAATTTGTATGCTGTCCCCTCCTGCTAAAAGCATCTCGGGGTGGCTAACAACAAATTAAAACAGATTAAAAAACCACAATAATACAATTTTAAAAAACCACAATAAAACAAATTACCCCCTAACCCACCTAGCCCATCTTCCCTTCATATATTTTAACATGAAGGGAAGTCTCCACATGAGGCAGGATGGCAGGTTGGAGAAGCAACAATTGCACTTTCCCCACCTCTTCAAATTTTTTGTCTTGGGGATTCATTTGGTAAGTTTGCAGTTTCCCTGCAGTTTCCCTGAACATCTAGTTTCTCCTTGCAGTCATTGTTGTGGACAACTCTCACCGCTTAAGAGACTTTCAGAAGTCCCAATTACCACCTGTGGACTCTACATCATTGTTTTACCTTTGGTTTACCATAGCATTTTTCATGACTTCTGAACAGCTTTACCACATGGTATTGCCAAGGTGATTGGTGGTAGTAGTACCACCTAGGGTATATTTTTACATGGGCTTCTACCACCAATCACTGTAATGATATTATGTGGTAGATCTGTTCACATGTAATCAAAAAAGTTATTATTATTATTTATTATTTATTATTATTTTATAGATTTTTATCCCGCCCCCTCCTGCAACGCAGCTCAGGATAAATGCCACCACAGGGAATATGAGAAGCAAAACCCTTGTGCTGCTGGAGTCTGTGTAGTAATTGGGAAAGGGTCTAGAAGCATCCTTTGCAGGGCTTAATTTGTGTGTTGGTGTTGGTGGTGGTAGTGGGGTTGCCAGGGCTCAGCTCCTCATTGAATTTAACTGCCAGTGCTGATCCCTGGTACATGTTTCTAATAGAAGTGTGCACCCCGAAATGTAAAAGACCAGGGAAAAGCTGATATTGGCCATTTCGGGATTGGAAACGAAAGCCCCCCAAAACTAGATGGCTTATTTGATTTTCATGAATGACTTTCTTGCCCCACCTCCTGGTTTGGCCATTATATAGTTTAAATCACAAAAACAACTGTTTTATATTCAGCCAGGGCTTAATGGGGGCAGGGGGACTTGCCAGGGCTCAGCTGCAGTAATTAAAATTAAGGGAGGGGAGTGAGCCCTGGAAAATAATCCCAGCAAGATTGTACACCCCAAAATTTAAAAGAGCAAAGGTCAATATTGGTCATTTCAGGATTGGAAACAAAAGGCAGAGAAAACCTGCATGGTTTATTTGGTCTTCATTAATGACTTTCCTGCCACACTCCTCTGCTGGTCATCATATAGATCATATGTTTTATATTCAGCTGTAGAAATGCAGGGTAGTCCAGGGGTTGCCTTGCTAGCTAGAGAATTGGGTTCATTTTTCTGCACTGACAACACTAGATGTAGAGGCGTGGCTTTTGGGACAGGCTTGTGTCTGGCAGTTCATTTTTTTTTTACAAATTAAGCACTGTATTCATCTGTAGAGAGGTAGGTTAGTTCAATGACTGCACTGCAAGCTAGAGACTAGGGTTCAGTTTCCTGCTCTGATGAGCTTTTCTTGGGTGTGAGATGTGACTTCTGTGGCAGTCCTGGGCCATGGCAATTTTTTTTTTAATATATAAAACAAATTAAACACTGCTCCTTGGATTGTCCATGCCAAAATCATATTACTGCAAATTAATAGTTTTAGTTTCTAAACAAAGCCATTAAAATATTATGACTGGTGGAATTTCAAAACAAAAAATCTACCTCATCTCAATACCTCGAAAAAGATGTGTTAGTTTTTCAGTTGTGTTAGTTGTGTTAGTTTTTCAGAACGTGAAATTTCACAAGTGAAATTTTAGGCAGATAGTTTACTTTGGCAAAGTTGGAAGCAATGGAAGCAGTGTTAAAGTTGAGCTTGCAATTAAAACAAGACTTCAACTAATTCTTCAAAAAATGTTTGTAGTATGTACTTTTAGGGTGTTTCCCTGGTAGTTCACCTCACTATTGACAATTGTCTGCATACAAGTATAAAATACCAGTGATCATTCTACACTCGGAATGAAGACAAAATACTACTAGTTACCTTAAACATCTTGTTTAAAAAATCTAAACAATTTACTCAAAATTCATAGTCTTAAGAAAAAAATTGACCTGGGATAAACATGCCACCTAGTGGAAAGGGAGATGCATCGAGTGTTTTTAGACAAGACACTTTTATTGTGGACTTGTGAAATCCACGAGAATTCCCGGGGAAGGGGGGGAGACTTTCGCCTGCGAAATTGGAAGTTTGGAGGCACCATTGAAAACAGCGCACTCCTGCATGGACAGAGATGCAGACTTATGAAACCTTGATATTGGGATTTCACAAGTCTGCATCTCTGTTTATGTGCAAAATGCACTGTTTTCAATGGCACCAGCAAATTGCTGGTTTTGCAGGTGAACGTCTCTCCCCACCCCTTGCGGGAATTTCTTTCTCCTGGACTTTACAAGTCTGCGAGAAAAGTGTCTCGTCTAAAAAGGCTTACTGATTGGAGGTGTGTACTAGTCACTTGGTGACTTTTATTATTATTATAGTGCATAATTATCTGTCCTTCTGTGTGTTAGGCACGCATTTCCTGTACAGCTCCTATTACTTCTCTTATCAAATTATCTTGTTTTTGTTCCTGCTTATGTTGCTGTTCAAACTTACTGGAAACAAGTTATTTAGAAACTTCTAGTCATTAATTTGAATAAAAAACCCGTGTACCACAGTGTTTTGATTCAGCTTGTAACAGCTGGCATTTAAAAAAAAAAAAAAAAGACAAAACCTAAAAATAAAATAATGGCTGAGGGAAAAAATGCACTTATAGATAAACACTACATAATGCACTTCCTTTGTAATGTAAATCCTCATTAGCACTCTCAGACTGCTCCAAGAGAATCAAGAAAAAGAAAAGGTGTAAATTCAGCATCTTTCCTGCCCCTTTTTCCACGTTAGAATTAAAAATGATTTTAATTAGCCATTGTACAGCATGTAATGCTAAAATATGTTCTGCAGATATATTAAAACAGCGGTTCCTCACCTTTTGCCTGTGGGATCCCATATTGAGCCTTAAATATAATCCTGTGTCCCAAGATGACAACAAAGGCCATTTTTAAACAGACTGCGGTGGGTGAGGGGATGGGTGTGTGACTGTGGTGGGTGGGAACGGGCGCACACCCACCTCCACTCATCTCCACCCATGGAGCATCGGGCATTGGAGCCCATTGCTCTGTGCGTGGGTGATGGGTGGAGATGGGTGCAGCGTGGGAGCGCACACGCATCCCCTGCAGCATTCACACAGGCGCCTCCACCCATCTCCATGCAGCAAAACTGCGTGGAGATGGGTGGGGGTGACTCGCGTGAAAAGCACATGTGTGTTAAAACAATGGGAGAGAGAGTGGCTTTAAATCATCATCACATCTACAAAGGCAGTATTATAGTAACACCACCAGCTAAGGAGCTGGGCCTATATCTATGTCCATCTGAATTACTAGTGCTTATCAGTGTGGACTAGCTGACTATTTCCACAGAGTCCAATGGCAAGACATGACAGATGCTCCAGCCATTTTATGCCTGTATGGTTTGTAGCGTCATAGTTACCACAATGCTGTGCACAGAGAAGAAAGGTTTAAATACACAGGTTTAAGTACAAGTTTAAATGTATTTAAACACCAAGTTTAAATACACAGAGTGCCAAGTTTAAATACACAGAGAAGAAAGTTAGATGAAGTGACGTTTCACTCACAGAAAACATTGCAATGAGATGGCCGAAAAGCAGTGCGGGATTGAAATACAGCCACAGAAACTCTAAGAACAATTCTTAATGAAATGCTCTGTTCACACCGTTAGTGTAGACTAGAAATTAGTCCAGACTATATTGTCTGTCTGAAAGGCACTGCTCTGTTAGTGCGGACTAATAAACACTATACTTATTTCAAACTAGGGCGGATTAGTTTGGCCGTCTGAAAACACCCTAAGGCTAGATCCTGTTGCTGCTCTTGACTTCAATGAGGCAGGATTTACGCCCTAAATCTTTGCTTCCTATATCCAATATAGACCTTTATGCACTATAAATGTCAGAGCTATCTTGTTGCAGTGAAGCACAGGCATTGTAATTTCATAGCCTCTGATTTTGTTTATGAATTATTGTGTCAGTTGTAAAAAAGCAAAAAAAAGCTCATTTTAGTAGTCATTCCATTTCCTAAAAATCTCTTTAAGTAGCTTTTAAAAAAAATAATCATTATAGTTGATGAACCACATGCTGTGCCATATGCTTGTTAATATTTAATACAAATAAGAGTGTGCAGAGAGTTAAATACATTAATGGAAGCAATGCATTCACATGTATTTGAAACACATACCTAGCTTAATTAACATCACCAATGAATAGTGACAGGATTAGAAAATGGAGTGTAAAGGGTGTTGTAGCCACAACTGGATGCACTAAGTCAGGGGTGGGGAACCTCCAGCCTGCTGCTGTCCACTTCCAACTTGTATCTCCACCCCACCCATTCATCCAGCTAGTGGAGCCTTCCTCAGATTTACATGGGACGTGACCTGCTGTCCTTTCCAAGAGGGGAAAAGTCGGAGGGCGAAGAAGTGCTCCAGGCTGGGGGGACACTTCTGCAGAGCAGCCCAAGCCCACCCTGCTGCAGGATGCTCTGGGATGCCCCCCCTCCCCGCCTTCACAAGACTGCAAGAATATTCCCAGGGCAGCTGACCCCACCGCCTCCGCACCCATGCAGAGTGCTCTGTGGGGGTTAGTGTTCCAGTGCAGAGCATTCCCAGCACAGCCACACATCTTCCTGCTGTCAGGACGATTCTGCCCATGGAACTTTAGGCTGGTGATAATCTGGCCATGAGTGGTATGAACTTCACCACCCCTGCACTGTCACATAAGAAAACAATTTGCTTTGTTGTCTTCACTGAAATCACTTTGTATAGAGTCTGGCATATGTCCTGTCTTTTACTATAAACTCATAGTATATATTTAACAAAACTAACAGGACGGTCCTTCACTATCAAAGTCAGTGGGAGTTTTGCCATTGACTTAAATGGCTAGAGGATTGCACTGTGTCATTCTAACATCAAACAGCATGGACCAAATTTTCATTGGAGCTGGACCTGGAATTTAGTTATTTTTGCAAATTACTGTGTGTGAGAAAGTGGGGATCTGGCTCTTTAAGGGAACCTGCTTCGCCACTGATGCCCCGCCCATGGGGAGTATAAAGGTCCGTGAACTCCAGAGGGCCAGCAGTCTGCTGCTGGGAGGAGCGGACCTGGGCTCTGAAAGCTCCCCGCTCTATGCTAGCCAAAGTGCTGAAACACAGACCAAGGAACCAATGAGGAGCAACCTGCTGAGGCAGCCAAGGAGCAGGTTAGCTAAGATACGAAACCTGGAGCCTGGCAGCAGGATAAAGCCAGGGATTGATATCTCCCCAGCTAAAGTACAGGAATCATGGCAGCTGATGCACTGCGTAAGCACTGTGAGTGGGCTGGACACTGGACCTGGGGAGGAAATCTGTTTGTATGGTGGGGGGCAGATGGCTGAATAAAAGCCTTCACCTGAGTGTTGACTACCTGCTTGTGGACCTTGTAGGCCAAGAGGACCCCCTGCTTGTTGACCTTGTGGGCCAAGAGGACCCCGCTCCTGCAAGGACTTATAACCCTGGCCGTGGGGGTGTGTTTTAATGGTGTAGTCAGCAGGTGCACAAATGGCCCTGAATCAAGGGATAGTCTATGGGAATAGGCAGGACCATGGGGCCTGACAGCTGGGGATTACAGAAGATGAGGAAGGGTGGTGGCTGTGAGAGGGTGCAGCCATCATGATGAAGTTGTTTCCTGTGGGGAATGACCAACAATGACAAAGACCCCCTCGAGCAACGGTAAGTGCCCCATCTTTTGACAAGGGCTGGGAGGTCCTCCTGATCTGTTTAAAGAAAGGGGCATGCTCATTACTGGCTAACTGTAGAGACTGGCCTTGGGCCATTTGGGGAGAGGGGCACAGCTGTGAAACACTGCTGGAAATGTGGAGCACCAGTACATTTAAAAAAAACATTGCCCCCTTTGGAGATGAGACTGAGGAAAGGACAAATGGTAGCAGCCATCGGAATAGCATCCTTGGGGGTCTCTTGGGGACAGCAGCAGAGCCAGTGGGTCAAATTGGCTGACCCTGGGGGATGCCTCATGAGCCTGCACCATGGGGCACACCCCATGGGCATTGTTACTTCAGAGAAGTGGCCTAGGTGCGGAAGTCCCAGAACAAGGGGTGCCCAGAGTAGAGTACTAGAACCAAGTTCCACCTAGCAGTTCCACAACTGAATCCCAGGGGCCATGGGTGAAGAAAGAGGCAGCCCCTTTGGGCCTGCCCCAAGAATAACCCAAGGAGGGACCCACTGGCCAAGAAGCAAGAGGAAGGAGGGCACTCAAAGGCGCAAAAGATAGCTCATTAGTGAAGAGGCCTAGGGAGTTCTATGGGTGTGTGTTGGGGCAGAACCCAGAAATGGGAAGGGTCTAGGTAAGGTCCCAACAGACCCAGATGACCATGGAAGGGGCCAAGTTAGAAGTTTGGGCCAAGGGGACTGGTCAGTGTGAACAGCTCTGGGGCAATATTAGCGTAGGGCGGCATGACAGGCAAGCCCAGCCCCAGGAGAATGCGGAAAGGCAGATCACAAGGATAATGCAGCAATTGCAGGTCAGTCGTGGGGAAGTGCAAGAACTCAAGGAATCTGGGGAGCGGATTCTGGCCTGGATGGTGGTGGCTGAGGAAGAGTTGGCTCATGTCCAAGGGGTCCTGAGGGTTCAGTGGAATAACCAGGTGTATTAAAAACAGAAGCCTGCACTTCTTAAACAGAGGCCTGCAGAAGGGTAGCCTCCACCAGGCAATAACAGGGAACGCTAACAAGCAAACAGGGCCCTATCCCTCCCCTAATGGACTGGGTGGGAGGAAACAGGCCAGGGAGCTAGTAAGACAAGTTATGATAAAGGAATCAGACAGGAGTGAGAAAATGAAATAAAGAGGTGAATTAAAGGAGAGAAAAGAAGACGGGGTTAGGAAAGAGAGCGCTGAAAAGAAGTATGCCCCTGTAGAAGAGAGATGAGTGTGAAGTGGCTGCCACTAGAAAAAGGGACGGTGTCGGGCAAGAGCGACACAAACCTGAGAAACAGCAGACGGATGTGATGCTTGTGTGGCTGAAGAAAGGGGAGTCCTGTATGCAGAACTTTAGAAGTGGGGTGGCAGTTTCTAGCCAGAGAAAACCTAGTTGTGGAGAGGTTAAAGTGCCAGCACATCCATGGTCTGACCTGGATCAATAGCCTGAGTGTGAGAACCTACACGTGGGTGCACAGCATTACAAGTATGGCTAGCTATTAATTTTATTTTATTTTATTTTATTTGCCCCCCATCCCATCAAGGCTCAATGTGGCTTATGATCAATAAAAACATCTAAAAGTCCCCTTGTCCCCAACCCTTCCCCTAACTCCCCCCACCTAAACCCACCAAACCTTATCCCTGCTTGCCAAGCACCTTGCCAAATAAAAAGGTCTTTCAACATTTCGAAAAGATGAATAGGCTTGGGCTTAAACAAACCCCTAAGGGGAAAGAGTTCCATAATTATGGGGCAGTCACTGAGAGCGCCTCTCTGCATGTTCTAGCTGTAAAAACATCCTGGACAGATGATGCCCTCAAGAGGATGCCCCCAGCTGACTTCAGAGGCCATCACGGGACATGAGCGAGGAGGCCGTGTTTCTGTTTCCTGAGGCCCATGCCATTTAGGGCTTTATAGGTCAAAATCGGGACTTTGAATTGTGCCCAGAAAGCTATAGGTAGTCAGTGCAGATGCTGGAGCACAGGTGTAATGTGGCCAGTGTCAATAACCCAAGGCTCATATTTGCTGTAGCTTACCTGGGGGCAGGAGAGTGGGAGTACTTAGATGGAAGAAAGTATAGGACTGGGTACATTGACACTAGTGACTACAGAGGCTTGCCCCTGGAAGGGACATCAAGAGAAGGTACAGTCCAGCATAAGGTCCTTAACAAAGCACAGGGGCTAGAGCTGAGGTGAGAGCAAGTGTTCTCTTACTGTTGGGAAACACCGACCTTTTGGGAGCATTTGTGACTGTTCGTCAGTATTTCTGGTCAGTGATTTTGCACTTCCACCATTGTGAGATTGGTAACTGCAGTTTCCCATCATTTCTGTCCTTTTGTGTGTGTATGTGTGTGTGTGTGTGTGTGAATTTCCAGTATTTTATCATTTTCATCAATTTTCATCAATTTCTGGGTTTTTCTATTAATGTATGTCGCTTTCCATCATTTCAATACACTTTACTGCACTTTCCATCCATTGTACACCTCTTAGCTGGTATTATATAAATCATACTGTTACCCTGCTTTCTTTAATTTTGCATTAAGGATAGGGCAGCGAGAGTCCCCTCTCACTGGGTTGTTCGATTTATCGAACAATTGCAAGTTACGGAACAATTTACCAAACTAGCAAAATACCAAAAAAGTTATTTTTTTAAAAAGCGCAAAAGCTGGTAAGTTACATCAAATGCAGGCAAATGACCTGTTTCTAACAGAAACTGCATTTGCTGTGATTGCTCATTTCAGGCCCAGTGCAGGTGGATGAGGAAGGGAGAGTCTAAGAGGTCTCATGGGTATAAAACACAGATAATCTAAAGAAGCAAGGGTGGAAATTAAGGAAGAAAAAGCAGGGGAAACATGAACTGACTTGGGAGAGAGCAAACCCAAAGGGAATGGGAAAGAAGGGTGTTGGGGGGAGGGTGGGGGGACGAATAGAAAAAGGCAGTAGCAGAGTTGGTAAGATCCGCTACAGAGCAGGACGCAGGTGAGCAGAGAAAAGAGAAGGGGAAGCCTGGAGCAAGTAGGGTAGGCGAAGCGATTGAGACTCAAGCTAACACTGAAGGAAAGCCATAGGAAGAACCCAGACCATCAGAGCCTGTACCAAAGGAATCGGGAAAGGGGGCCAGAGAAGACCAGTCAGGGAGGTGACATAGGAGAAAAACAGAACCCCTTGGATAGCCCATATAGAAGCCCTAGGCAGGAAAACATTGTACATAATGTGTCTTATGGGGTTTGTGCGTGGAAAAGGAGAATTCTCGGGGTCCTGCTGGGAGGCGATAGAAGGTTCATCGTGGTCTTAGGGAACAAGCTTTAGGAGTTTTCAGTGGTCACAGCTATTCTCAAAGCAGAGGAATACAACTGTATCCACTGGGAGGATGCTTTTCCACAGGGAAAGAATGAAGTAGTGTTCGAGCACCTCTATAGGGGGCAGATATCTGCCTTATTAACAACGCCCAAGATACTAAAGGTTCCAGGGCATGCAAGGACCTTAAAGAAGGCAGAATAAACTGTCTGATTCTTTATACCAGGGGTGGGGAACCGCAGGCCCAGGGCCAAATGTGGCCCATTGCAAGTTTTCATGTGGCCCCTTCCCACTTCCTGGATCTGGCCCCTGGATCCAGTTCTTACCTCCAATCACTGAAAAAACTGAGCTGAAGGGAGGGGAGCAGAGATGAGGTATGCAAACCAGGAGAGGGGACAGTTCTATGGCACTGATCCATGATTTGGGTCCTCCTTTCCTTGAGTGCATCCCTTTAGCACCCCTGCCCCAGCTTCTTTGCGGCCCTCGGAGCTTGTGCAAGCTTTAAAAGTAGCCCCCAGGAGGGAAAAGGTTCCTCACCCCTGCTTTATATACCATGGCACAGTCAAAAGAAGACTATAAGCTCTCACATCAATATCTAGACTAGGGTTGAAACTGTATCTTTGTGTTTTTTTTCTCCATTCTTGCCGAGAATCTCAGTGAGAATTGATAATCAAGAAAAGTCCAGGTTCTTGAGAGTTTCTTGGTCGAGATTTTTTTCTCAATTTACTATTTACTGTTTTCCATGATTTATTGTGTACCTTATACCAATTTACCATGTACCACGTTCATCCCGATAATGCGCATGCGCAAAATGGCAACATTGTTGCCAGCACTATCTTGGAAAAAGGCTGAGCATGTACAGAACAGTGACCTTTTTATACATTCTTACTACTGTGGTGACCATTTTATACATTCTTACTACTGGGACAAACATGGTAAGCGGTACATGGTAAATCATGGTAAACTGTAAATCGAGGAAAAAATCTTGATTAAGATGTTAAGCTGTTACTGAGATTGTCCTGGATCTCAGTAACATTTCTTGCAAGATTTTCATGAAAAACAAATTGATTCTTGTTTCAGCCCGATTTGTGGGACCGCCTCACCCCCCCGGGTTCTGGATCGGCCCCTGCGGTCATCATGGGGCTGCTCTCCTGGAGGTCCCCCAAATCTGCCGGGGGCCACGATGGAGAGTGCCTTCTCGGTGGATGCCCCACGGCTGTGGAACTCCCTGCCGATGGAGGCCCGTTTGGCCCTGGATCTCCCTTCGTTTTGACGCTGTTGTAAGACGTGGCTGTTTCACCTGGCTTTTGGGGGGGAGGATGTGTAGGGTGGGGGGAATGGGTTAGGGTGGTGGGTGGCTGGGGATGTTTTATACGTCCCTGTTGTTGTCTATTTTAAAAGTTCTTTGAATGTTAATGTTTTATGTTGTGCGCCGCCCAGAGCTACCTGTGGCAGGATGGGTGGGTTACAAATGTCTAAATAAATAAATAAATTTCAGCAGAGAATGAGAGGTCTGCTGTATTTTATTTATTTTTCTTGAGGACTTGGACTGGGTGATGGCTATAGTAGAATTCCTAAGGGGATAGGGACAGGAGGTACCCAAGGGGTTATAAGGCATGGTGGAGGACCTAGAGCACAAGCTCGGGAAATTAACCCAGGGAGAAGAGAACACCTGGGAACAGAGAACTAGGTTGGAGGGAAGGTACTCTGTCATGGAAGCACCCACGGCAAGGCTGGGTGGTAGAGGGTGGTCAGGAACCTTTAGAGGCCCTAACAGCATTTATGGTCCTTGGGGTCAGAAGAGTCTCAGAGAGATATATGGTGTATGTTTTGTGGGTGGAGTGGACTTTGGAGGTGCCCCACAGAACTCAAAGTAAGGGTAAGGACCAGGACGTTCAGATGCGGATACAACCCTCCAGTCGGGACCACAAGCAGAAGATGCCCAGGGGCCTCAAAGGAGAGACTAAACCACCCTATGGAAGCAAAAAGTGAAGTAAAGAGAGGGAAAAAAAGCCAAAAGTGGGTAGGTGACCCTAAGTCCTATATGTAGGATAGGAAAGAAGGGATTTACATTGTAGTAAGCGGCTCCATAGCCAACATGGGAAAGGTTTTGATCCACATTGTAGGGGTGGAATAAGGGGGACCGGACAAGAGTATTTGATATTAGTGAACATATGGGCCATAGTGGGTCTTTCTTGGACTACGGACACACTAATTATGGGAACAAAAAGTAGTCTTAAGCCTATCAGAAACTATCCAGGGCACCTGCAGGAGCCCTCTAAAGGGGAAATGTAAGGAGAACTAAGGGCCTTCTAAAGCATACCACACCGAAATACCAGTACCTAGAGTTAGGGCCTGCATAAGGCAGCACACGGTGGCAGTTAGCTTGTTTTGGTATGGATGTAGATTTTAAAAAATAGTGCTGAGCCAGAGGTGGAATTGGGGGCAAAAGGGCTCAAAGGGGCAGGTTGCCGTAACCATTTCCAGGTAGGAGTGTAAGCATTGCCCCTGGTCCTGTGAGAAAGCTGCTGCTCTGTGACACTGATTTGAGGCACATTCAAGGAACTGAAAACATACCCATTATTTTAAGAAATTGGAACAATGTTGGGTAGCTGAGTGCAACTTATGTACAAGTCCGTGAGTACTGCATGAGGACTCCGAGTGGGCTGGGCGCTGGACATGGGAGGGGGATCCCCTTTGTATGGGGGGCAGGTGGCAATGAAGTGCTGAATACAAGCCTTCACCTGAGCGTTGACCGCTGTGCCTTACCTTGCAGGGTAAAAGGACCTCGCTCCTGAAAATACTTACCACACTGGCTAATGGCAT
This sequence comes from Sphenodon punctatus, assembly GCA_003113815.1. NCBI lineage: Eukaryota > Metazoa > Chordata > Lepidosauria > Sphenodontia > Sphenodontidae > Sphenodon > Sphenodon punctatus. The sequence goes on from QEPC01005146.1 coordinate 1,458,355, forward strand.
GTGTTACACTGAGCCTGTACTTATTTTGAGTTCATGCCACTTGGATGTCACTGTAAACAGTTCTATGCACACTATAGATAACTGGTACTGTTAAAAGATTGCATGCGTGCATGTCTGTTCCTTTTGTTTAATAGTTTATCTGCATCAATATTATTGTCATTGGGGTTGATCCCAAGCCCTGCGGGTCCCGTGCACAGCTGTATGCAAACCATGCAGCTCTCTATTGTGGGCACACGGAAACTGCACACGTGCGTGCACTCAAGATCTGCAGGGCTAGGGTTCAGACCCATTTTATTTATTAAGTACTCAGTTTGCAGTTGTCCAGGTTAATTTTAAGTAGAAAGTGATCATTGACATTGCCTAATTAAGAAAAAACAAATAACTCTAACCTTGCTGTTTATGGGAAAGGGAAAGTGTTGATCTGGGATGGAGAACAATGGGGCCACTTTGAAAATTAGTACAAGTTCCATGTGCCACGAAGGAGTTGAGGGTGAAGATTCTTAAGGGTGTGTGTCAGAATGGTGGGAGACAAGGAAGGGTCCAGTTCCTGGATTTATGCCATGGATCCATCATCTATCCTAGAGTGCATGCCCTCATCTCTGCTTCTTTCCTTTGAACTTACTCTTCCAGCTCTTGGAGTAGAGACTGGAAAGTAACCATCGGCCAAAGCTTCCCCACCTTTGGTGTAGAACTAAATGAAATAGTGAAATAAAATTCAGAAAGAAGACTATTGTAGGTGCATTTATAGCGGAGAATAGAGTAGAGGGGGCATATAGGAGATCATTATCATGGCAGTCAATGCCCTCATTATGAGAAGAGAGGGGATGTACAGGAGATGTTTATTGTGGTATTCAGAGCCCTCATTATGGACTTTTTTACACAGTTGCTCTAACATCAATAAAATGGGTGTTACATTTTATTATACATGTTACAGGGCAACACTGCAGCCCTGCAACACGGGCCCTTTTCACACGAGATGCCTCCACCCAGTTTTGCTGGGTGGAGATGGGTGAAGGTATCTGTGAACACCATGGGCGGTGAGTGTAGGTGTGTGCATGCTCCCACGCAACACCCATCTCCACCCCCCACCCACCCACGGAGCAACCGCCATTGGAATCCATTGCTCTGTGGGTGGGGGGTGGAGATGGGTGTTGTGCGGGAAGTTGGGAACACACACTCACCTACACCCACCACCCCCCATGGTGTTCACACAGGGTATTTTCAGACATTACACAATCACAGTGAACCACGGTCAATCCTGCGGCGGGGCCAAAGAGCCCTGAATGTCTGTTTCGCGGGTGCCAGGTGTTCACCACAGTCAATACCCACCAGGGGTCAAAATCAACCATGCTTCCGGAGCTCCGGCCCGGACCATCGCCGAAAGCGTGGTCAAAGCAATTCCCACCGGGAAATAATAAAAAGTAACGTCTGAACGGCAACCACCGGCCAGAATAAAACAAAATTATTCCCAGTCGGGGACAAAGCATGCAGCATCGCTGCCAGGCAACCAGCAACAACACAGGCCAGGGAGGGAGATTTAAAGGGCACACAGCAGCAGGGGGACGTAACGGGATGGAGCAAGGCAGAAGGGAGAGGAGAGTGGTGGGCGAGAGAGCGAGGGAGGAGGAGGAGGTGGTCGTGCTGCACATGGAGGAGGTGGAGGGGCAGTAGCAGCAGCCCGGACAGGCCGCCCCAGGAACAACGACCGGGCCAGGGGAGAAGGCACCCGGGAAATGGGTAAGGGGACCGAAGGGGGAGGGGACCCGGTGGCACAGGGTCACCAAGGGGGCCGGGTGGCCGGGTGGCCAGCAGGAGGGGGGGAAGGGGGCGGGCCGCAGGACATGGGCAGAACAGCAACCAACCACCCCCCATGTCCCACAGACATGGAAACGGGCCTGGGAGCTCAAATCCCTGGAGGAGACGGGCGCAGCCCAGGCAGAGGAGGAGGAGGAGGAGCAGGAGGACCCGGAGGGACCACGGGGGAGTCGGCCCTACCACAGAGGGGGGCAATGGGGGCACCGGGAGACCCAGGATTTTATCTGCATCTGGGGGACCCTGGAGTATCAACTGAAGTGCGTGCTCATTCAGTGCAATGAGCATGTGTTCTGGGAGTTGGTGCAGGACATGGAGGCGGCGGGGCATTGCAGGACCATGGCCCAGTGCTGCTTGAAGGCCAAGGAGCTAAAGAGTGGGTACAAGGCCATCCGGGACAACAACCGGCAGTCCGGACACGGAGCCCGGACAGCCTCCTACTATGATGCCCTGGACCGCATCCTCCATATGAAGGGATCGATAGTAGCCCAGCACCTCGTGGGGAGTGCCGTGGTTCAGGGCAGGGAACGGGCCGAGGTACCCCCTCCCCTCGCCGCCCCACAAGAAGGCACCGACTCCAGGACCCCTGACCCCCCGGAGGAATGCCCAGGGGCCTCCCGGACCAGCAGGGCCGCCCCCAACACCAGCCCGGAGAACCCCCACCCCCCGGCCAGACAGGCTGACTCTAAGGCCGGCACACTGATCACTCTCAGCCATTGGTCACTGGGAGCCCCCAGGTACACGGAGGGGCCGGCTTCGGTGAGATCGGAGACAGACATTGAGGGTAAGCAGGCAGATGGGAGGGGAGATGGACCAGGGGCGAAGGGGGGGAGGAGGGAGCCCCGGGCAGGGGGCAGCCCCGTCCACTCACGGCCCAGGGGACCACCTGGGCATACCTACAGTCCTCCACCGACCACCCCCCCATATTCCCACAGGGCATGTCACGTCCCAGCAACCGAGTCAGGCGGGCGAGGAGGCCAGCGGGGAGCAGCCCATGTAGCAGCTGGAGGCCCCAGGTGAGGCACACCAGCAATGAGGGGGGCCCCCAAGGAGGCCGGGAGAGGGACCTGAGTCACACGGGGTGGGGGGTGGGGCCGGGGCGATGGGGAAGGGGGGGAAGGCACCGGCCACCTATCGGGGGGACTCGCTATTCCCCAAGCCGTGCCCCCGCCTAGGGTGCGGCCGGACGGGGCAGCCACCCCATAACTTCTGTGTACTCTACCCCCCATAACTGCTGTATACTCTACCCGTGCTCCCAGCACAACGGATGAGGGAGCACTGAGCACGGGTACATGGCTGGAGGGAGGACCAGGCGGAGGACATCGTCCGCACCACCATGGAACAGGGGGAGCGGATGATGGCAGCCGTGGATCGCATGGAGGCGGCCACAGAATGATCCCTGCAACAGGTGGAGGCAAGGGACCGGAGGCTTCAGACAAAGGTACGCCTGGAATGGAGGCGGGAGCGTCAGGACCACAGCAGGCAGGTAGAGACGTTTGGGCGGCTGGAACAGGCCATCGAGGGGATGGTGCGGAAGCCTTCCGCTAAAATTGATAGGTCCCACGACATCAGGACCTCCCTGCTCCTGCACGCTGGCACCATGAGTGCCTACGTGATGGCCCCATGCTGGGCCCCTCGGCACCTCCACCGACTCCCCAACCGTCCCAGCTGCTGCCCTGCTAGCTGGGGCCGCACATCTGCCTCCCGGCCCCTGTAGACCTTTGGAGGGAGCAGCCACCCAGGGGGGGCCCTCAGGTCCCGGGTCCTCCCTTCCTCCCACCACCGCCTGCCCCGCCGGACACCAAGGCCTCCCAGAACACTGTTGGGGGCATGGACAGTGGGGGGGGAGGGGAGTTCCCAGAACTCTGTGGCGCCCACAGGGCGGGCTAAAGGGAGGCCTGGGAGACACGGGAGACGGGGGAAGGGGGAGGACGGTCTGAGGGGGGGGGCACGGAACCTGCTCGGTGGGGGTGGTGGCGGTGTAGGGGGCACATGTACTTGGGTGAGGGCATAAATTCCAGGACACCACTACTGACACCTTCAGTCTGTTCATGGGTCCGGGGGTGTAGTCCAGCCGGCCAGCGAGGCTCCTCCAGCGCTACTTGAGGGCCCGCTCGACCACGGTCGCCTATCCCCAGGCACCTATCACCAGGGCACCTGGCACCTATCACCAGGGCACCACAGGCACCTATCACCAGGGCCGAGGTCTCCACCGTGTAGTCCAGCCAGCCAGCGAGGCTCCTCCAGCGCTACTTGAGGGCCCGCTCGACCACGGTCTGGCTTCCACACAGGCGGGAATTGTAAAGCACCGCCTCCGGGGTCCGCGTGACCGGGTACACCTTCATCAGCCACTGAGTGAAGGGATAGGCTCCATTTTCTGCACTTCATTCACCTGGCAGGCCACCCGGCCCCTGGCCCCTTAGTGGCCCCCAGCTGCTGACTGAGAGTCCCCCTGTGCCTTCCGGGCCCCAGTTGCTGGCCCTGCTGTGAGCTCCCGTCTCCGCCCAGCTGCCGTGGTCCGTTGCCTGCTCCCTCCTTGATGTCCCGGCTGTGCTGCCAGCTTCCCAGGGTATCGCTGCCCCTGCCTGTGGCTCCGGGCCCCCTCTGTTCCCCCCCATCTGCCTCTGCAACCGGTGTTCCTCTCCGTGGCTGCCGTCTCCAGTGTCCGTGTCCAGCTCTCCAACGCGCCCCCTGGCTCCCCTGGGTGCTGCTGACCTTCCTCATTCGCCTACGCTACCTCGTGCACCCCAGCCTCCCCCCTTGGGTGCCTGTGTGACCTCGGGGTTCTGGGCCCCCCAAACTGCCCGGCTCCCTCCCGAGGTGTGTGTGTGTTTGTGCCTTTGGACCGACTGCACGACTCTGGCTCTCCTGTCTCCCCTCCATGGCACCCTCACTGGCGCTTGGGGTCCGTGTGTGCCTCCTGGAGCATGCCCGGGCCACTGCCTGTTCCGTGTGGCCGCCCCCTGTGCCTGTACCCTGACCTTTTGGGTTCCTCCCCATTCCGGGACTGACTGTGTAGCTGTGGAGGTGCCCGTGCGGGCTGCGCTGGTTTTGGGGGTCTGACTGCCGTTCCCCATGCCCGGTCCTGCCCCTGCCCCCCCTTCCCTCCCTGTGCCCGTTGTGCCGTGCATGTTGTCTGTCCCGCTGTGTGCCCCCTTCCCTTCCTTTCCCGTGTGGGTGTGTGTGCGCCTGGGCATGTGTTTGTGCTGTGTGGTCTGTGCCCTACTTGTGTCTGTGCCTGTTGTGTGTGGTACCTCGGCGGCTCCTCTTCCCCTCTCCCTTCCCATTTCCCTTGTGTGGGCATTCCCTTTTGACTTCGTTTGCCCTCAGCTGGCCATGTCTGTGTCCCGCCCCTCCCCGGTGCCTTATGGGTGTTTTGACCACGGCCGGGAATCAGCATCACATCTGTTGCACTGTCCCGGGCCGTGATCTGGTGGCCCGATTCCCTGCCATGGTCATGCTCCCGTCACGTCTGTTCGGGGCTCTCCTTGACCATGGGGGGTGGTTGTTCAGTTCACCACTGCTGGGGATCCACTGTGGTGAATCCGGACCACGTAACGTCTGAAAACACCCACAGACACCTTCACCCATCCCCACCCAGCAAAATGCACCCCACCCACGGTGTTCACACAGACGCCTCCACCCAGCAAAACTGGGTGGAGGCATCTCGTGTGACAAGGGCCCATGTTGCAGGGCTGCAGTGTTGCCCTGTTGGTGCCCTGTAACATGTATAATAAAATGTAACATCCATTTTATCGGTGTTAGAGTGTCTGTGTACAAAGGACCTATGAAAGTACCTTAAACCTTAGCCGTTGTAACATTTTGTAGCAAGCAGAAATTTAAAAACCAAATTACCATATTGCTATTACTCTTGGGAAAAAAATGGGTCATTTTAGAATATTCTTGAAGGAAACTGTCTTGGTGGTTAAATATTTGAGAGAGACAAAGGAGTTCTTCTGAATATTAATTTGGGAATTTTAATATGAATGCTTAAAACAGCAATGTATTTTTTTTCGGGAGGGGACTAAATAAAACTCTTGGCAAGGAGAAAGCTAAATATTCATTCTCTGACTAATGAAAAGGGCAAACACTTAGTCTTTGTTCAATGGGAAAAAGTCTTTTTAATAACTCTTTTGTTGTTTAATTGTATGTTTTACATAAATAATTAAATATTGTTAAAAATAATAGTTATTTGTGTTAGCATGTATTGGAGTCACTGAAAGAAAGACTAGCTTATTGCATCCTAATTATTCTTTCTGTAATTGTGTGAGGTTTGATTATTTATGAAGAACTATTTTTAAAAGATAAGGGTATTCTGCAGTTCAGAAGAAAATGTTGAGGGTGGGACAGAAGCATCTGCATTCATCACTTGGCTGGTGAAAATTAAGATATCACAAATTTCTTACTATCTGGTGCTAGTAATTTTGGTAATATTGAACTGAGGTTTGAATTATATCTGTAGGTAGGTATCTGTATACAGAATAAGATATATCATCTGACTCTGTCTCTGTCTCAAAACACTGCTCTCCCACAGTTTTTTCAAATAAAGATTGGACCCTCTCGGTGAATGTAAAGATCCATAAAGGGTGCAGCTACAAAAGATATGGTGGGCAAGTGCAGCCACCACGCTGTGGGGTCAGTGTGGGGAGCTGGGCAGATGACCCCCTCCCACGGGCCAGCCGGGCCATTGTCATATTTCCCACCATGGCACCAGCCACATGAGTAGGCATCCGGCACTGCCTCGCCTCCCTCCCCTGGCCTGAATAAAATCCTGCCCCTGACCATGATATGGTCACCGCTCAGCCTTACGCCATTTTGGGTAAGGCTGCTATGTGACGCGTCCTCAGTCCTTTTCTGAGTATGCAATGCATTGCATAGGAGACAGCTACTTGCCCGCCACACGGTGGGAAGAACATCTTGCGGTTGCTGGCCACATGATACACTGCATCACATGGTTCAGCTGCCCAGAGTGGGTGAAAGCTGCCCAAGGCATGTTAGCCTACCCAAGGCTGCACCCTATCTTTGATACCGTTTGGCATTGCGAGGTTTTTGTCAGCGTTCAACAATCCTATGAGCCTAAATCTGTTCTCCTTACTGAGGCCAAATTACCATTGATGCCAGGTATAACTTTAAATATAGGCCTAGGATTCCCCCCCCCCCCCTTAATGTCATAGCGAAACACCTAAATATAAGCATTCGGAGTGATGGTTGGGCCATAGATAGACAGGGGATGGGGTCAGTCCACATTTCTAAAGCACCTAGTTCTGGCCACTATTGGAGACAGGATGCCAGGCTAGATGGATGTTTCAGCTGACCTTGTGTGGCAATTGTTATGTACTAGTTTGCATACCAAGTATTTGGAAACAAATAAGTTTCCTGTTCAAGTTGTCTATGCATGCCACTAAAACTCAAATGAGATTAAAGAGAACTGTCACATGAATGCGCAAGAGAGCAATCCGTGCTAAAAGGTTAGGTGGGGAGAAATGGAGGGATTTCCATATTCTTCTCCCCTTCCCTCCATTGAATCTATGTTCTTGATTCCCCAAACCCACAGGAGTGGACTTGTCCTGGTAGGACCTGATCCTGAAAGTGAATGCAGTTATATTTACCTTAATGAGAATCTGTGATTAAGGGTTTTCAGAATCAGCGTCATATTAAGTTAGGGTTGCTACCTATGTATATTTTTCATTGGCACCCATGGAACCAAATGCAGGCCCTGCAACATGTATGTTTTATAAGTGGCCTGAAAAAATATACATTTATTTATTTGCATTTATTTGCTGCCCCCTCATGCCTACGGCATCTTGGGGCAGCTTACAAAACAAATTAAATACTAAAATTCAATAAAAGACATTAAAAGTTCCAACAATAATTAAAAATATCTTCCCCCAACTACCCCACCCTCCCCATCGAAGGCCTGGGCGAACAGCCAGGATTTGCAAACTCTACGAAAAGCCAGCAAGCTTGGGGCCAGATGGGCTTCCTCCGGGAGGGAGTTCCAGAGTCGCGGCACAGCCACTGAGAATGCCCTCTCCATGGTGGCCCCCCTATATTACATAGGTGGCAAATCTATATTAAGCTGAGTAGTTGATTTCTTTTGGGAGACATGCTTGTCTTCAACTACTACACTCCTGCATTCTGACAACTGGCTGACTTATGTTACTTCCACCTCTTAGGCGGTTTTTAGACGATCGCGGCCACACTCGCGCTTGTTTTGAAAAAATGCCGGTTGCTGGGATCAGACGATACACTCCTAGCAATCACGCGCCTGGAAGGGGGACGCGCATGCTTTTCCGGCCGCGATTTGACCGGGTTGAAAAATCAACCCAGTCAAATCGTGGCCAGAAAAGCATGCACGTCCCCCTTCCGGGCGTGTGATTGCCGGGAGTGTATCGTCTGATCCCGGCTCCCAGCATTTTTTCACAACAAGCGCGAGCGCGGCCGCGATCATCTAAAAGCGGCCTTAGAGAGACTGACCATGGGCCAATTGGTCCGTACTCTCCTAATGCCGTGTCCAAAGTTTCCTCTGGACTCGGGAAAAATTATGTATGTCCTCCTTCCCTTCTAGTCCTCTTATTGAACCACTGATATAACCCCTGAGCCTTGTGCTCCCTCCCTGGTTTCCGACTGCAGAGCGGTTGTCCATAGGGCCTAGGAAAGTAAGCAAATGGCATAAAGGGAATAACTCTTTCTGCACACTCCCAGTCTGGACTTGGTCCTTGCTCAGTTTCCATATCAGCATAAAATTCTTGAATAAAACAAACTGCAAAGCAAAAGAAAATACATTTTGTTTCATACTAATTCTATTTGGCACAGACACTTATTTTCTAACCAGATTAAGGTGCAAGTTTTTCCCTAATGAATGTAAACATCTGTGCTAAACAGCTATAATTACAAGTTGTTAAAGGAAGATATTTTCATTCAGTGGCATCACATTTATAGGGACATTTTAAATAATCTATTAAAGAATGTAATTATAATGCCAGATTACAATGTTCCATGCCATATAACTACATAATAATAATAATAATTATTATTATTATTAATGGCTAATTGGAATATGGCAGTCTGACCTCTAGACAACAAACAAGCAACTTGAATGCATAGGAAACTTACTGTTCCTGGACCTGAAGTGCACAGAAATGCAGACCACATGGAGGAAATCAGTGACCCAGTGCAGTGTTGGTTTACCCCTTGTACCATTCCATTCCATTTGGCCAGATTTTGATCCCAACAACACTGGACTAATTACAGAATAGATTCCATTTACTTTAACTCACTGGATAAGCCCAGGTACGGTACAAGGATTTTTGCTACCCCAGGTGGCCCTGCCTCTCCCACCGCCCATCTTGACATGGACCTTACAATAAGCAGGGGTGTTTGTAGTTTCTGCCACTCTCTTGAACTTGTCGCCCTAGATGGCCAACTGTGCTACATCTATGGTAGCGCTGGCCTCGGTTCTATTGATTTCAATTGGACTCACTCATGGAGAAGTGTAGTAAGACTGTGAACAATGCTTTTTCATTTAAACAGAGCCCAAAGCATTTTAACAACACTAACAAGTGAATATGCAAGATGGTCACTATTTCAATGAATAAGCAGCTCTTCAAGGTCGACACCCTTCATGGTTTTAAGTCAGTGAGTGATTGAATACTGACTTTATTAGAAACCAGAGATCAGACCCTAAAAGCACATGCAGTCATATACCATGTTAGAGACAGGATGTTAGCCATAGCATGATAAACTGAAACGGCAGGGGTGGATTTAGGAAAGCAGAATGTAATTACCAAAACTGGAATAACTCCAAGACAGTGCTGCTAACATGGAACACTGCATATAGTTCGGATGAAAGCGAATGCAGTTAAATTTGGTTAAGTCTGACTTTTTGAAACTCCGAGCCATTAGTGTTTGTCTTTGGAATCAGCAGAGATAACCAATCCATGGGATTTTTCCTGTATGGCAAATATGCAGATATGCCTGCTAGAATTGGGTGGCTTAGTGAACTTAAGATCACTTGCAAGGATGCTACAAATTATCAACTTTGCACTCCCAAGTATTTTTCTCTGCAATTACCAGCTGTTGCTATGGAGAAGGGGTGGATAACTAAGCTGGCTGGAATTTCTTTTTAAAAGAATTTCATTTTGATAAGCTCCTCATCTGTTTTTATTCAATTTTTAAAGAAGGGTGCTCTCAGCAAATACACTGAACATGTTTAATTTCTTTAAGAAAAATCTTCCTCAATTTAAAAAAGTTATTTTAAAACTGATCTTCATTGTTTTGAATTCAAAATATTCCTTCCCAAGAAGAACTGTATTTGGGAAGGAAAATCTTAATTTGGCAAGTGAATATCAGGGAAGTATACCAGTCATGTATAGTTTTCTTGCTTTTTCTAACACGGGTGTTCCCCACCCCCCAAATAAATTGTTGATTTGACCCACAAAAGAAATTTCACATAGATTGTGCAAAGAACTTTGCAACTTTCAATATAACTCTCTCTAAACCAACTTCTTTCTTACAAATTTCCAGTTGTCTGTGGAACATAACACAAACCCCTTTAGAAAAAGAAAAGTAGTGAAAGTTAAAGGGGAAAAAGAAGAAATAATTTTGACATACTTCCTCCTAAATAGCTTTGAAATGTTATTGCTTTTTACAGAATATGTGACCCAAACATGTATGTCTTCTAAACATCTTAAGAGTCCCATCCAAACACTAGTCTAAAAAATACCACATTTTCATTCTAGGGTGCACAATGTTCATGTTATCATACTAAAACATCATACTCTATTCTGCTCAGGACACAACTGGAATTCTGCTAAGGGAAAAGCCTGAATCCTGATCCAGATAAATCTGTCCCCCAACACCCTCCATCTTGTCTTCTGTTTTCCAAAAGCAAGCTCCCCTTAGCTCTGGTCTCTGTCTCTCTCACTGTCAGACTGTGGTTCCACTGTGGAGACAGCAGGGTAGGAAGAGCAGTGCCTGCCTGCATAGTGAGAATGGGCATTCCAAAACCAGAGTCCCCTCTGTTTTTTTTATTGTACTTCCATGGTGCTGTCTCTCTTAACTTGTAATTGATGCTCCTGCCACTCTTCCTCTCCTCTCCCCTGTTCCTTCCTTAGCCCACCCCCAACTCCCACAGCATCCAGCAATGATGGGCAAGGAGTGAGATGGAGTGTGTCCTCGCACCGCAGAGGGCTGGGCTCCCAAGTATGTGTGGGGCCAAGCCAGGGCACTGGGCCCTCGCACTGCTCCTCTGCCTACCACCTCTGTTGGGGCTTAGTCTGCAGTTGAGAAGTTGGGTAAGTGGTTTCTAGTACATCTAATGCCACCACCCTGCTTTCCTAGACAGGGGAACAAAACCACTTATATAGTGAGCAGCCATCACTTCCACCTAAGAGTCCAAACTTTTTATTCTGGCACAGTTCCCATTATTATCTATAACAGGAGTTTTTCCTCAGTAAGATGTACAGTACAACTTCTGCCCTTCCGCTACCTTAACAATGCACACAAGCTCCTGGGTAGCAATGGATGGTTAGGTACCTGCATAAAGCCACCACTCCCATGCCTTGTGTCTCTCCCATACTGAGCTAGCTCTTTAAATGTCTTCCTAAAGGTGTAATGTATTTTTAAAGAGAGGGCAGAAGGTGACCTTTAAAAAACACTTCCCATTCCTGGCTGACCATCCCCACAATCAGCTTTGTAATCACCACTGAAGTAGAAAATGGAACACTTTCCATAACAAGAAAAGAGGGAGGATTATCATAGCTAGAAGAAATTAACTGTTTGGCTGTGGAGGAAGCAAAAGAATAATAACTAGTAATCTCCTCATTAAAACATGCTGGCACAAGAAACTGGAAAAAAATGTTCCAGCCAGCAGCTTTGAATAACAGCTGTGGGTGGGCTACATTACAGCCCCATGATCAACCCACACATGTTTGTGTGTTTGGAGTGGGGGGAAGTTCCTTCCACCTAATCTCCTGTGAAGTTTCCTTTACCAGAGCCCAATTGATGAGGGTTTGTGCAGAGCTCTAGGTGAATTTTATCCAAACGGAGAATTTTCATAGGCTCCTAACTCTCCATTCTGTTTGTGCATTCTTTCTGAAGCATGAAATGGTTTCATCAATCATAGGTTGATATTGGCAAAATGTGTACAGCTTTGTATATGTGTTTGTGTGTCTGTCTGTGTGTAAATCTCTTAAGTGATTCTTAATGCTTTGTGAATGTTATTGTAGATTCTACCACAGAATTAATTTCTCAACAATAGATATAATTCTAAAATGCATGTTTTTCACCTCTGGCACTAGAGGGAATCATAGGGTCTTGTTTATACTACTTAGTATTAATAGGATTTGCTTTAAAGGCATTTTAGACTTCAATTGCACTGTGCAGCCATTCAAAACTGCAGTACCCGGCTATGTTATTAAACCAATCGTCTAATTCAAGAGTATATTACTGTGAGGAAAGCAGCTGGCACAGTGCAAATCTAGTAGGAAAACAATGAAATACAATTTTAGAGGGCAGAGTTGGTTTTACTACATTAGATCTTTGGCAGGAGAGAGAATATAGTGTTGGCCTTCTATCAAACAGAATAGTGAGGGTAACAGAGTGGCTGCTAATTCATGACCTTTGTTGGTGGGTGGGTGTGGAAGGTGCCTAACACATTTAGACTGCTTTACTGTCTCTAGCGATACTGGAAAAGCACATACCAGAGCAGGGGCCAGAGATTATGTCTAGCCTCAGAATGGGAGTCGAATTTTGTATTTCAGCTAGCCACAACGTAGCCCCAAGTGTCTTATTGTTGTGTGAATCACCACACTAGCAGAGTTACCAAACATTCTAAAATTGTTAGTCATCTTCTAAATATCATGCTATCAGATTATTATTTTTAAATGCAAACGCATATGGTATGTGTTTTGTTAAATAATTTTTGTGCACTACATGGAGAGTGTAGGCTAAACTCAACTTCTACTCTGCTTCCTCTTGCAAGCATGCACTCATTTCAATGAAGTCTGCTGGAAGTTTCTTTTCAGGTTGTAGACATACAGCCTAATTCTCAAATTGTTTTGCAAGACCAAATGCCACCGAAGTAAGTGTGGAGTGTTTTGAACGGGATCATAGCTAAGGGGAGCACTGCCTCCCCATAGAAATAAGATGTTTTCCAAGTTTTTCTCCTCAGTTTCTTAGTCTGAAGAAATCACTTCCCTTGTCATGTAGTTTGTCTCCCCTGTACCAGTGTCCTTTCTATACGCCTAGTTTTGAGGACAGACATCAGTGGGTTCTAGGGTAAAAACGCATTCTAGGATAAAATGCATTTTAGGGTAAAAACAGACTTGTGGGGGTTATCCGGCCTAGGCTAAGGCAGGAAATCACAGCTGATGAGACGTGGGTCAGGGAGGGGCACTGAACAAATGTGCCCATGACCGGAGAGCTGTCCTGCTGCCCACACAGCCCAGGAAAGGGGAGAAGCTAAACAAATGTTTGGGCATATGGTCCCTCCCCCAGCGCCCTGCCCCCCGCCATGACGGACAGCCATGCCGACCAGCAATAGTGCGGGGTCATGCGGCCCCTGTTCTGAGGTGGGTATGGTTGGGCAGAACACACATAATAGCCCACCTTGACCTGCGTAGGTGGCCCTTAGCCAGGGCTGTGTCCTTGGAGATTTTCAGAGGACACAGCCCTGGCTAGGTGCCTAACCACCCCGGGCAGTTCTGGGCTAATATCTGGCGATGTGTAAACAGATGTGCTGATGGGTCCCGGGCCAAAGCACCACTGTCACATCTGTTTTTACCATAGGGGGTAAAAACAGATGTGTGGGTGGTGCAGCGACTCCCTGGCCTGGCCCAGGGCAGGAAACCACATTGACATGGCCTGGGCAGTATTGTGGCACTGGAGACATGCCCATGGCTGGAGAGCTGTCCCATTGCCCACATTGCCTGAGTAGGGTGAGGAGCACAACAGTCATGCACGCAGCTGGCCCTAGCCACACCTTGCTCCCAGTGCCCTGCCCCTCACCATGATGGACAACCATGGGTGCCAGTGATGGGCAGCTATAGTAGCTGGCAATGGGAATCCTCAACCTGGGGTGGGTGTGGTGGGGCCGCATAGATGTGCTAACTCAGGTTGGCCCATGTGGACGGCCCTTAGCATAGGCTGTGACCTTGGAGACTTTCCAAGGACACAGACACAGCCCGGGCTAGCTGCCTGCCTGTCCTGAGGCAGAAGCAGGCTAACATCTGGTGGTATCACAACAGACGTGCTGGGCCACCAGCATGTCTATTTTTGTGCCTAGTCTGCCTTAAACCTTTACCCACCTACAAACATATATTTCTGACCTAGTGACTACAATTCCCACTGTTTCCAAAGCTGAAAATGACTCATCTGTTTTTGATGGAACTTCAAGGGGAAAATGAGTTATGTATTTAAAGGAAGCATCCTAAATTACATCAGCAAAGGCAAAAGTTTGTTAGTTGCTTAAATTCTAAGCAACTTAAAATGATTATTTAGAATGGCAAATTCATAAGCAATTTTAATGCGATGCATCTCTACTCACTCTGCCTACTATGTAACTTTGGTGATCAGGTTTTCAAAGAGACATGTTGGCACATAGTCTGTATAAGAGTTTGTGAACATGTGAGAAGGTTTTGGCCTTTATTTTGGTTAATTAATACAGAATAACGACTGAGGAAAATGTATAATATATTATGTGAATAATTATGTATAATATATTATGTGGATTCCATCCCTGCCCCCCGCCCCCCCATTTACTCAGACTTACATGGGTTGCGAAAGCTGAATGGCATAATGAGAATGGTAACCAAATGGACCGCATCAGTTTACTGGATCCCTCACAGTCCGGCTTTTGCCCAGGTTATGGCACTAAGACTGCACTTGTAGCTGTAGTCGATCTCCACCATGAATTGGATCAGGGTCATTCGACCCTGCTGATTCTGTTAGAACTCTTGGCTGCTTTTGGGTGTTTTCAGATGTGACGGGGCCAATTGGCCCCGTCACAAAATCAATGAATTAATCCCCCGCCGGGATGACCCATCACGCCCTAACAGACATGCCAGGGAATCCCGGCGGGGAATCGGGGAGGGGGCGGGGCCGCGCGGCGCAACGTGTGGCTGCACGGCCCTGCCCCCTCCACGCTCCCTGCCGCCCACCCTCTGGGGAGACGTGCGGCCACCGCGGCCAATTCGGCCGCAGCGCTCGCCCGCTATGGCCACGGGCCGGAATCCCTGTGGGGATTCCGGGCCGTGGCCGCCGTCCAGACGTGACGGCGGGGGTCACCACGGTGGGGTAACGTCTGGGGGAGAACATCCGTTCCCCCCAACAGATGTTACGTGGTCCAAGCCACCACAGGTAATTGACTGTGGTTGACATTGACCACATAACGTCTGAAAATACCTTTTGATACCGTTGACGATGATATGTTGGTGACTTGCTTGCAGCACCGAGTCGGGGTGAACGGGATTGTTATTGAATGGTTCCGTTCTTTCCTGGCTGGAAGAACTCAGCGGCTGGTGCTTGCAAATTGTTTTTCATCTACCCGGGATCTCTCGTGTGGCGTTCCACAAGGTTCGATTCTGTCCCCTCTCCTGTTCAGTGTGTATATGCAGCTGCAGGGCGAGGTCGTGAGACGGTATGGTGTGTGGTGTCATCAATATCAGCTACTGCGGGAGTCCTGCAGGGTTCTATTGTGCCCCCTCTCTTGTTCAACGTGTATATGCAGCCTTTGGGCGAGGTTGTGAGAGGGTTTGGCATACACTGTCATCAATACGCCGATGATACACAGCTTTACCAGTCTTTTTTGGCAGACACAGACCCGGAAGTCTCAGTGCTTACCCGGTGTTTGGTAGCTGTGGGGGACTGGATGAGGGCGAGCCGTCTGAACCTGAATCCCGACAAGGAGGCAGTGATGCTGGTGGGTAGGGCTGAGGGGGTGGTGACCCATGTTAATGGGGTTTTCTCCCCATTAGCTTCTTAGGTCTGCAGTCTGAGGGTGCTTCTCGATTCGCAGCTCTGCCTGGATCTTCAGGTGGCAGCTGTGGCAAGGAGTGCCTTTTGCTAGTTACATCTGGTGTGACGGCTGCGGCCTTACGTCTCGGACGCTGACGTGGTCACCTTCATCCATGCTTTCATCACCTCTAGACTGACTATTGCAACGTACTCTACGTGAGGCTACCCTTGGTGATGGTCCAGAAGCTGGAGCTGGTGCAGAATGAGGTGGCCTGTCTCCTTACGGGAATGGGTCGTTGCGAGCACGTTACACCAGTGCTCCGTTCTCTGCACTGGCTGCCTATTGTCTTCTGGGCCTGCTTCAAGGTGTTGATGTTAATCTATAAAGCCCTAAATGGCTTGGGCCCCGCTTACCTGCGGGACTGCCTCATGGTCCAGGCCGTGGCGCGGCCACTGCGGTCGGCCGGGGATGCCCGACTCAAAGTCCCCCGGGTATCCCAGGTGGCGACGATGGGGAGGGCGTTCTTGGTGACCACTCCTAGGCTGTGGAATTCTCTCCTGATGGAGGTTCGCCTAGCCCCGGACCTCCCCTCATTCAGGAGACTGTGTAAGACCTGGCTGTTCTGCCAGGCCTTTGGGGAGGGAGACGGGGAGGGTGGGAAGCGTTGGGTAAGGTGTGGGGAGTTGGTTCCACTCTTTGGTAGTTTTATGAATTTTCTGCATTTGTTTTAAAAACTTTTTTGAATTGGTTTTATATTATTGTAACACATATTGTATTTTGGCTGTGAACCGCCCCAAGCTGCCATGTGGGCAGGAGGGAGCAGGGTAAATGGACCTCAAGTAAAATAAAATAAATGTGCTGATGACACCCAACTCTACCTCTCCTTTTCATCTGACCTAGACCCAGCAGTCTTAGTGCTTACTCATTGTTTGGCGACTGTGGGGGACATTGTTTGGTGGCTGAGGGCGAGCTGACTGCGACCTCATTCAGATGTGGTTTAAACAGTACTAACAAGCGTGGGTGGCTTGATGTAAAGGTGAAGAATGTGCATGCAGATGACATCTGAAGAGGCGCCATGTGCATGATTGAGCTTGCCAGCGCTCTGACAGGCGCGCTTTACTGACCTGAAGAAACCAGATTGGTAGAGTGCACCTGTCAGTGCACAGGCAAGCTCAAGTATACGTGTGGAACTTTTTCAGTCATTATCTGCACGTGCATTCTTCACCTTCACATTAAACCACCCACACTTGTAAGTGCTGTTTTAAACCATGACTGAATGAATCCTCAGGCTGAATCCCGACAAGATGGAGGTGATGTTGGTCGGTAAGGTGGTGGGTGTGACCTGTCATTCATGGGTCCGTCCCCCATTGGTCCCCTAGGTTCGTAGTCTGGGAGTGCTCCTCGACTCTCCGCTCCACCTGGATGTCCAGGTGGGGGTTGTGGCAAGGAGTGCAGTCTGCCAGTTATATCTTGTATGGCATCTTCGGCCACATGTCTCTGACTCCGACCTGACCACCATCATCCATGGTTTCATCATCTCAGGACTGGACTATTGTAGCACACTCTACGTGGGGCTACCCATGGTGACGGTCTGGATACTGCAGCTGGTGCAGGATGCGGCGGCCCATCTCCTTATGGGTACAGGTCGCTGAGACCACATTGCACCACTGTTCTCTTCTCTGACCTGGCTGCCTATAGTATTCCTGGCCCGATTCAAGGTGTTGGTGCTTATCTATAAAGCCCTACATGGTCTCACTCTCCATGCTCTGGATAGGCCCCTGCGCTCCGCCGGGAGCACCCTTCTCGAAGTCCCCTGAATTGCTCAGGAAGTGACTATGAAGAGGACATTCTCGGTGGCTGCATCTAGGCTGTGAAACTCTCTTCCAGCAGAGGCCAGGTTGCCCCGGACCTCCCCTCCTTTCAACGAATGTGTAAGACCTGGGGGGTTAGGGTTAAGGTGGTTGGGGTTTTTTGTTTTCTTCTTTGATGTCCTCCATATGGATTGTTTTATGTTTTGTTTTATTTAGACTGTTGTTTATTGTTGTATTTTATATTTGTATTTAACGTATTTTTATGGTGGTTAGCTGCCCTGAGCTGTTTCAGCAGGAGGGGCGGGATATAAGTTACGTAAATAAATAAATAAATAAATAAAGTAGAGGGCTAGGACAGTAGTTGAGAGCCAGAAGAAGGGCTTTGCCTTAAGGTGTTTAGGCTGTAAGGTGCCTAGGTGTTGTGAATGCACCAGGTATTAAGTGGGTAACAGAGTTGGGACATCTCAAGAGCTAGTTTAATTATGTGTATATAGATGTGGTCTAAAGTGTAAATAAACAGTATACAAATAGTTATAATCTATATTATGGCCTCTAAAGAGCGTATGTTAAAGAATTTGGAAGCC
This sequence comes from Sphenodon punctatus, assembly GCA_003113815.1. NCBI lineage: Eukaryota > Metazoa > Chordata > Lepidosauria > Sphenodontia > Sphenodontidae > Sphenodon > Sphenodon punctatus. The sequence continues at coordinate 1,476,519 of QEPC01005146.1, forward strand.
TCGTTATCCAGTTCCAGTGAACCAGAGCAAGACAGTGGGACCCTGTGACACCATGCGTGTCATGGCAGAGGGTGGGGTTTGGACTGAGTGGTGTTGTCAGGCAGAGGGGAGGGAGAACCACTGCCCATATGAGTTCTTTGCAGGGCTAGTCCGTGGTGGCGGGAGGGATGGAGGCTGTCTGCATGGCTGTGGTAGCCAGCCTGAGAGCCACCCATTAGAATTCCTCCCCACTCACTCCACATATGTGGCTGCTCCACAGCTGTGCCACTCAGTAGATATGTGACCCCCCACCCCACCCCACCCTGCAGGCCTTGCTCATTTAAAACACCCAGTAACATTTACAGTTTATTGATCCCTTTTTCATGGTGAGACCTGTTATTGCCGTTAGTGCAGATAGATTATCAAAAAATGATATGCACAGGCATGAGCGAGTTGTGAAATTTCTGTATTTGTGAAATCACCATAAAGTTGCATTAATTTATTTTTCTAATATTGTCTGTTCTCTTGTTTATCTCACCATTTTTGTCAGAAAACCTTTCCTCATGCTCAGCATTTGGTAACATTTCATTTTGTGTCTCGTTAGAGGTGTGTTGACATTTCTGCTTGTCTGAATAGCATTTTTATTTTCTAAAACAGTCTGAGTATCCTAAAATACAGCATTAACCTTTCTAACAGGCTAAGGTATGACACAGAAGATATATTTTCCAGAAGAATGTATTATTCATTAAGTAAATAGTAGGTGCAGTATGAAAGAATTGTCTGAGCACTAAAACTTAATCAAGGCAATTACAGCCAGTGGTATTAATATATTACTAGGCACAGTCACATTACCATTAAATACACTTGGACTTTTCTTTTAGGGATAAAACAGACTCCAACTCCAAAGAGCAATGTGGACAGATCAGGCAGTGTCTGTTTCTTCTGACTTTAAAGGTCCTATAAATAGCTAAAGTGTTGTTTGGAAATAAACTATTAGTATTCTAAAGACCATTTTAAAGTAGCATTAAAAGGAAAGCAAAACTCTCCATAAGAAGTCCATTGAAAAGACACGCCATTGAATATGTAGATCATTTATAAATAACGGCATGAGACAAATTCAGAAGTTCTGTGAAACTTTATGGTTTCTGTGAAACCATATAACCAGTAGGGTTATATGGGTGTAAAAGAAAGAATAGTCTATTCTAAAGTACTAGCAACGTACAGTATAAGAAGTAACACCTAAGACATGAGCTACTGGACTGACCGGGGCCGCTCTACCCTGTTGGTCCTATTAGATCTGTCAGCTGCCTTTGATACGGTGGATCACGAGATGTTGGTGGCGCGCCTGCGGGAATGTGCAGGGGTGAGCGGGACTGTTTTGAATGCTTCCGCTCGTTCCTGACCGGGAGAACCCAACGAGTGGTACTCGGGGAGTGTTTTTCATCATACCAAGACCTCACGTGTGGTGTTCTGCAGGGTTCGGTGTTGTCCCCCCTCTTGTTCAACGTATATATGCAGCCTCTCGGCGAGGTGATCAGGAGGTTTGGCGTACGGTGTCACCAATATGCTGATGACACTCAGCTATACCTGTCTTTTTCAACCAACCCAGATCCCGCAGTCTCTGTGCTTACTCGGTGTCTGACAGCTGTGGGGGATTGGATGAGGGCTAATCGAGTGAAGCTGAATCCCGACAAGACTGAGGTGATGCTGGTGAGGAAGGCGATGGAGTTAATGGCCTCCATCATTGATGGGGTCTGTCCTCCATTGGTTCCCCAGGTACTGAGTCTGGGCGTACTCCTCGATGCGCAGCTCCACCTGGATGCCCAGGTGGAGGCTGTGGCGAGGGGTGCCTTCGCCAATTACATCTGGTACATTGGCTTAGGCCGTACGTTTTGGACTCTGACCTGGCCACCATCATTCATGCTTTCATCACCTCTAGACTAGACTCTGGTAACACACTCTATGTGGGGCTACCCATGGTGATGGCCTGAAGGCTGCAGCTGGTGCAGAATGCGGCGACCCGTCTATTGGTGGGACTGGGCCACCGGGAGCACATTACACCGGTGCTCCGTTCTCTGTGCTGGCTGCTGATAGTCTTCCAAGCCCGATTCAAGGTGTTGATTTTAATGTATAAAGCCCTGAACGGTCTGGGCCCTGCCTATCTGCGAGACCACCTCACCCCCTGGCTACTGGACCAGCCCCTGCGGTCATCGGGGGATGCCCTTCTTGTGGTCCCCTGAATTTTCCGGGGGGCGACAGGGGAGGGTATTCTCAGTGGCCATGCCGAGTCTGTGGAACTCCCTTCCGGTGGGGGTGCGTCTGGACCCGGACCTTCCCTCCTTTCGTAAAAGCGGTAAGACCTGGCTGTTCCACCAGGCGTTTGGCGGGGGAGATGGGGGGGCGGAGAGGGATGGGGGTATAATAATATGCTTTATAGTTTTATGATTTTAATTGTCAATGTATGCTGTTGTGAGCCGTCCTGAGCTGCCTGTGGCAGGAGGAGCGGGATACTACATGCTTTTAATAATAATAATAATAATAATAAATTAATAATCAATGGAAAAGAAAGAGCTAATCTGTATAGCAGATTGAGTTTGGTATGTAACTTAATTTACTTCCGTGGCAGTTTTGTAATCCATACCAGGTTTTTTTTGTACAATGTAACATTTTAGCTGGTCTAAAGATACTATTCCTTATGGGCTAGATTTAGGCATAGCCCTTATAGTGGGATAATTTATTTATTTAATTAAATTTTTACCCTGCACCCTCCTGCCAGTAGCCGTTCGGTGTTTCTTACCAACCCATAAATGAACAATATAAAATACAATAAAAATGTAAGAATAACAATAAAACCCATACTGGAGCACCTCAGAGTATAACAAAATATCCCTCCCTTACCCTCAACCCCCCACCCTACCCATCTCTCTCACTGAAAGCCTGGCAAAACATGCACATCTTAAACAAACATCAGAAGGAGGAGAGATCCGGGGCCACATGGGCCTCTGCTGGGAGGGAGTTCCACAACCTCTGTGCAGCCAGTGAGAACGCCCTCTTCATAGTCACCCCCCACAATACCCAGGGGACTTTGAGAAAGGCGCCCCTGGTAGACTGCAGGGGCTAATCCAGTGCCCAGGGAGTGAGGTGGTCCCATAAATAGGTAAGGTGCAGACTGTACAGGGCTTTATAGGTAAGCACCAGCACCTTGAATCGACCTGGAAGACTATAGGCAGCCAGTGCAAAGAACGGAGCACTGGTGCAATATGCTTATGGTGACCTGTCCCTGCTAGGAGACGGGGCATTCTTAACCAGCTGCAGCCTCCAAACCATCACCATGGGTAGCCCCATGTAGAGCACGTTACAATAGTCTAGTCTTGAGGTGATGAAAGCATGGATGATGTTGGCCAGGTCAGAGTCTGAGACATATGGCTGAAGCCGCTGTACCAGTTGTAATTGGCAAAACATGCTCCTTGCTGCAGCCTCCACCTGGACATCCAGGCAGAGCAGGGAATCAAGGAGCAACCCCAGACTATGAACCTGAGGGACCAGTGGCGGGTGAACTCCATCAGTGATGGGTGATGCCAACTCCACTGCTCTTCCCACCAGCATCATCTCCATTTGTCCAGATTCAGCTTCGGACAGCTCACCCTCATCCTGTCCCCCACAGCTGCCAGACACCCGATAAGCACCGAGAGTCGACTGCCGGATCTGGGTCTGATGAAAAGAAGTAGTAAAGTTGGGTGGCATCAGCATATTGATGAATATATGCAATACCAAACATCAAACCCTCTCATGACTTCATCCAGTGGCTGCATATATACGTTGAACAGGAGAGAGGACAGAATAGAACCCCGTGGGACACCACATGAGAGGTTGCGGGGACATGAAGAACAATCCCTAAGCACCACTCGCTGAGTTCCTCCGGCCAGAAAAGGGCGGAACCATTCAAGAACAGTCCCACCCACCCCGGCTCGGTTCCGCAGGTGAGTCGTGAACATCTCATCGTCAGCGGTATCAAATGCAGCTGACAGATCTAACAAAATCAACAGGGTCAATCGACCCTGATCCATTTCATAGCGGAGGTAATTGACCAAGGTCACAAGGGCAGTTTATTGCCATAGCCCAGACGAAAGGTGGATTGTGTGGGATCTAGAAAACTGATGCGGTCCAGATGCTCCTGCAGCTGCCAAGTCACCACCCACTCAATAACCTTTCCTAAAAAGAGTTATTTTTTAGGGAACTGATCCCATGAAACCAGAGAAGACTGGACTTCCATAACCTCTGGTTCTCCTAATGTATTAATTGTGGTGTTGATGTTGTGGTGAGTCTGAGCGATTTCATCTGCGAAGTAATCAACAAATATGTCACAGCGGGCACTGGAAGGTTCCAGTTCCAGGTGGAGGGAGGCCGGACAAACCAGTCCCCTCACCACATGGAAAAGTCCGCTGGACAAGACTTCACTGATGGGATGAGGGCAGCAAAGAACTCCTTCTTTGCTGCTCACACAGCAACAGCATAGGCTTTTAAACTGGCTCTATGCTGCAATCTGTCCGCTTCAGTACGCAAACAGCACCACTGTCGCTCTAATTGCTGCCTTTCCTGCTTCAGTCATTGCAGGTCCTCAGTAAATCAAGGAGACTTGTGAAGCCGATGCCAAGGGAGCAGAAGCCTGGGAGCCATTCGGTCAATGGAACATCAGCAAGGTGTTCCAAAAAGCAAGGTCATTGAGCGAACAGTCATCAGTGTCAGAGCGTAACTCCCCAAGAACATTCCAGAACAAGTGACGCACCACAGTCACACGAGCAGTTGGCACGCGTACGATGCGGGGCCCTGTGTCTCATTTAAAAACACTCTCACTTACTAGCATCAGTTACTAAAAATACCAAGGATGCATACTTTTTGCTTCGGTCTTATTTGTATTGATCTGACATTTGCATGCCTAAGGAAGGCCTTTGTGTGGCCAGAGAGCTTGCAAACTCTCACCAACTCTCACACGGTCTCCCCTGTTCTGAAATATATGTGGGAAATAAATTGAGACAATTTCATTCCTTACTGCGGAATCACTACAGATCCTCAGAATCCCCTTTTTATTCCTCCCCACCACACACTTTTTTTTCCTGTTTACCTTTGTCACCATCTTAATTGGTTTTATATTGCAGTGACTCTTCCTCCAACCCAAACTGTTACCAATGCCACGTCACAAGCCCTCGGGAGCAAAGTGAAGAGGTCTCTAGGAGCTTGTTTAGGGTGTGATTTTGGAGACCGTTGATCTCCGCTTACTGGGGCTTAGGTATATCACAAAGAAAGTAAACAGCTAAGCACAGTTTTTTAATGCTTTCTTATAGAAAGTACAAGACATTTGATATGTTGCTATCATCTCTCCTAGCCTTAGGAATGAAGATTTATTAAGACTATAGTCCTTCTTTTAGCAGTGACAGATTTCTGAAGTTAGAGATAATGGTAGAACCATGCAATTTTATGGGGACCAGAAGGGATCATTGCATGCCCCTCAATAGAACAGGGAAAAGTACCAGTAAATTGCTCTGTCACTGTTACTGTGGGATGGTGGTTCTTCTTCTTGTATTATTATTATTATAAGCATTTATATAGCGCCAGCGATGTACCTGTCGCTTTACAAAAAACAAGGTAGACACGGTCCGTGCCCGAGCGCTTACAATCTCCTCCCATAGTCCTGACTGCCAGTGTTTTTGAGATGAGTGAGGTTGGTCATATTGCCCCTTTTCACACCCAAGTAAAAGATGACAGGTCATCCGATCATACAGTTTCTTATCTGGGTAATAGATGAAAAATTGCAAAAGAATCCTCGTTCCTTGGATTATAAGAGGATGTCAGTGTGTCATTCCTGTGTGCCTGGTTGGTATTTATCAGGGGTTGGTAAAGTTTCCAAGCCCAAGAGTCACACATCAAATTTTTCACATCGCCAAGAGCCACAAGACAGCTTATACTGATCATAGCTTCCTTGAATCCCAAGAACAAAGCAGCATGTCTTCTCCCAGCTCCCTGCACATCAAACCTCTGGCTCCCAAGCTGTCTGGTGAGTGTGAGCAATCACAATAGTGCAGGGCATGCTGTCCCTGCTCCCACAGCCTCCAGGAGGATCTGGCAGCAGCAGCAGTAGAAATAGCAGCTTGCCTTCTCTTGCTTCTGAGGGAGCTGAATGGACATGCCCCTAGACAGACAGCCACTTGTGGCAAGAGCCGTAATGTAGGTGCCTGAGAGCTGCATGAGGCTGCCAAGAATTAGTCCACCTCTGGTATATATGGCCTTTGGCCTAAGCAGAGACAAAGGGTCTGCCCTGAGAAAGGAGTTGTTGATAGCTGTTTGATGTTGGAAGCAGCATTTGCAACCTCTTCCAAAAAAGGGTGTAATAGAATAGGATGTGACTTATGTGTATAGACATAGGCCAGGGCAAGTAAAAGACAGAATGTTTATCCTATGTAAAGTCTTTAGTGAATGTTGTGATTTCTTATAATTTTTATAGTAACAATGAATAATGGAACGGGCTAATTTCTGTCAAAGAAGTGCTCTACTTAAACATTTTTTTGTGTACTGCAGTTGAAGTTTACTTTGGCACGAGGGTCCAGTTCCTGCAAAAAATTATGTCCAGGAGTAATTTTACACTTTTATTTCATTTAATTAATTATTTATTTTATTTATTTTATTTACATGTTTACCTTCCTCTTCGCCGAAGGCTCAGGGTGGCTCACAAAAAACCTAAAATACAATTAAAAAAACATTAAAGTAGAATCCAACCAAAAAACAACTCAACTCAACTGCAATTCAGCTCCAGCCACCCAGCAACCCCCTGCCCAACCCTTATCTTTTCCTGCCAAAGGCCTTACTAAAAAGAAAGGCCTTACACCGCCTCCAAAAGATGCTCAGGCTTGGACTCAGATGAACCTCCAGTGGGAGGGAGTTCCACAATGTTGGGCCAGCAATGAAGAATGCCGCCCTGCGTACTCCCATCATACAAACAAGAGCAGCAGATGGAACCTACAGAAGGGCGCCCCTGGACAACCACAGGGACCACAGCGAGGCATGGTAAGAAAGGCAGTATTTTAGATATATGGGGCCCAGACTGTTTAGGGCTTGAATTGTGCCCAGAAAGCTATAGGCAGCCAGTGCAGACTCTGGAGCACCGGTGTAATGTGCTCCTGGTGGCCCGTCCCTGAAAGAAGTCAGGCAGCCGTATTTTCACAAGCTGCATCTTCCAAATAATCATGAAGGGCAGCCCCACATAGAGCGTGTTGCAGTAATCTAGCCTCAAGGTGATGAAAGCATGGATAACAGCGGCCAGGTCCGAATCAGAAAGAAAAGGCCACAGCCGCCTCACCAGATGAAGTTGGTGAAAAGTGCTCCTGGCCACTGCTGCAACCTGATTATCCAGGCACAGGAGGTCCAGAAGCATTCCAAGGCTGCAAACCTGAGTGATCAAAGGAGGCTAGACCCCACCAATAACAGGAGCCCCAACTCCCCTCAAGTCACAGGGCAGTTAATGCCAAAGCATGTTTTCAGATGTGATGGTGGCTGGCTTTAACATGCTTTACTCAGTGGGCCACTGTCACATAAGTTTGTGCCCACCAGATGTTAGTCCGGGCTGGATTTCAACCATGGTGGTGGCTAGCCCGGGCTGTGACTCAAGAAAAGTCTGAGTCACAGCCCGGGCTAGCCCCCACCATGGTTGGGATCCCGCTGCCCGTCCAGGAGTAAGGCGGGCTTTTCATTTGAAAACTCGCTTTATTCACAGCGGTCCAGAGTGGCCAGGGGGCTAGGTACAATGGTGGTCTCACCACCCTCCCCAGAGGCCAGGCCCCTGTCACGTTAGTTCAGGGGCCTGGCTGGATTCCGGCCGGGGTGCCGGCCCCACTCTGGACCAGATAGGTCCATTTGTCACATTAAAAAACACCCAAGGACAAGTGTGGAGAGTTTCTTAAATATTTAAAACTTTCAAAGAACAAACCCTAAATCTGTAACAAAATATTTTGATATCAATGAATATTATGAAGAGTCCTCTTTCAAAAGGAAATAATAAGAGGAAATTATTTCCTAATTTCCCGGACATTGGTGGAGATACATAAATACTGCCAATCCCAACCCAGGAGTAATTTGTTAAAATGTCAAAAAGATATCCTTTTCATTTTTCATGTTATCACTTGATAGTAGTTTCAGATTTATTGTTCTTGTGTGAGCAGGTGTCTTGTTTAAAATTGGTTATTGCTGAATACTCATAGAAAATATGGATTATGTGTGCTAAAAGATTAAAAAGTAAATTGTAATTCCCAAGTTAGTAATCGAAAAACAGCTATGATGCAGTTGCAGAAACCTCTGCTAATACTATTTACTTTTTAATAAACATAGTGTATCCATCTTCCCATCAAATTAGTACTTATTGTATGGGGAATTGACACTCTGATCTACTTTCCCTCTGGTGAAGCAACAGTTCTGCTTCATTAGATTAATAATACATACTTTAAAAATCCCAAAATACATATTTATGGTGTGACTCAATAATTCATATTTTCAATTCTGTATGTATGATGTGCAGTTTTCCCTTGAAGGTTCTGAGAGTTCAGCAGGAAACTCCCAAAGAATAGAAGGAAGTCAGTTCCGATTGCCAGGCATTACCCCACAAGGGTTTCTTCAGATCTGATAAACCTGGAGAGCAGCCTGTAGAACCAAGATTAATTCTTAAAATGAAGATTCCAAGATGGCTCTCCGCTATGGGTGAAAAGAGCAGCTGAATTGCTGCTTGCAAGCATTTCTTGCTATGTCAATTACTTACAAGTTCTCAACAAGAAACATTTTTTAAAAAAAAATTGTTAAGGCAGGGCGTGAAATTTCAGATTGAATTCCAGGAGCCAAAAAAAATAATAAAAAAATCCAATCACTAAACTTTATCCTGATATTAAACCATACTTGCCCCACTACACCCCAAAACCAGTCACCAGTCTAAGTTTTCTGGGCTCCAATGGCTCCGAAGCACCTGCAGATTTTGCGTCCTGAGTTAAGGGCAGTTGATTGTGCATGCGGAAGATGGCCTGGTGGCCATTTGTGCGTGTGCAGTGACTTTTTACCCCCCCTCGCTGAGTGGATTTTAAGAGGGGAGCCCTCATTTTACCATCCTCTTACATTTGCAGCCCTAGGCTTCTGCTTACCTCACCTACCTGCTAAAACTGGGCCTACCAGAGAATTTAAAAATAAATAAATAAATAGCTAAAATGGGTAATTAATAGTGTAAAAGCACAAAAACAATTAAGTCAGAAGCGATATTAGCAATGATCTATTTTAGAATGAGGAAAGAATGAAAGTTCATAGTTAGGGATTTGCCTCCAATATGACTTGTGTGGCCTATCACTGAAGGATCTGGGTACTTAGCCCACTACTCTAAGACCAGTTGTAGAGCAAAGCAATGGGTGATGTTAAATAAATACAGTTTCAGAGTTCAGACCAATTGTTGTATCTCTTTTTAAGAAAGAGAATTAATGATGAAATATGCAGGGTTTAATATAGCACTTACATCAGACCCATATTAACCCCTTTTTTGCTGCTTTCTGCAGTTTAGTTCATATTATGCAGAAGTTTATTCTTAAATGAATAAACTGCTCAGATTGTTCAGAACCCCAAAGAGGCTCGGGGGAAATTGGCGTTTAGGAGGACAAGGCAACCCATCAGCAGCCTATGGCACAATGCATCCACAGGGAACTTCTAAAGTCACCAGCAAACTGACAACCGCTCACCGGCTATGAAGTCTGCCAAGGAGACAGATGGCAATATTGAAATAGTCTCTGTTGTGCCTGGCATCTAGTTTTTTGTGAGAAGAAGATGAACTTACAGCAGTAACGAGAAGTAATAGTTCCACTCTATTCTGTTAGTCAGACCTCATCTGCAGTTCTATGCCCAGTTCTGGGCATCATATTTTAAGGAGGACATCGACAAATTAGAACTTTTGCAGAAAAGGGGAGCAAAGATGGTCAAGGGTTTGGAAACCAAGTTCTTAGGAAGAACTTCCTAACGGTAAGAGCTGTTCAACAATGGAATAAATTGCATTGCAAGGTGGTGGGTTTTCCTTTGATGGAGGTTTTAAAACAGAGGTTGGACAGTCATCGGTTGGGATTGTTGTAGCTGCAGATTTCCTGCACTTTGCAGGGGGTTGGACTAGATGATCTCTCCGATCACTTACACTTCTATGATTCTAACATGTTTTGTGGAATAACTAGTATCCACTACTTCCTTTTGCTTGTTTGAAACTGCATTGAGACAAAACTAAGCTTACAATAATGTTGTAGTTGCAAGGGAAAGGCAAAGTAGTAAGACCTTTTGTTGCCTCCATAAAGCTAAAATACTGTTTATAAAATCAGATGAACTGTAGGTAGCTTCAAGATTTGTGTCTGGCAGAAGGCTATGAATGAAAATGATAAAATAGCCAAATTTCTAGCAGGAAAAAAAAAAAATGGGTACATTTTACAAACTTTTCCCCCCCTTCAGAACAAAAGTGCAGCAATGACAGTGGAGCATTAGGCTGGGAGAAAGAAGATTCAGTAGCAAATTTCTCCAGAGGTTTGTAAGAATTTATATCCTAGCTACTGTAAGCAGAAAAAATTCTTTCTCATGGAAAGAAGTCCCAGTGGGAAATTGTGATAAGGTATTTTTTGCATCCCAGTCTTGAAAAAATATAAAAGACAAATCATCCAAGGCAAAATATTTGAGGCAGTGCTGGGGTATAGGTAATCCTCTTAATTTCTTCTAAGATGATTTAGAATAATTTGCACACACTGGCTGAAAATTAAAAGACAATAAAGGCAGGCTGATGCCATTGTGCAGACACATTCATCTACATCAACACTGTAGGAAATGTTTTGCAATTTTGATTGAAGCTTTTAAAAATGTTTTCTCACTTATGGTGAAGTATCTTGTGTTGTGATGCAGTCAAGAGATCAGTGGCGCATATGAGCATGAGGGAGGTTAGTGGGTGGTTTAGTTATTAGTAATAATTAGGAAGTAACATAGGTTGAAGTATAGGGAGGTCAACAAAGTTAACTCATGTAGTAACTTCTAGCTGTATTCTTCTAGGTTTACAAATAATCCTGAGTATGAAAAATAAGTAATAGAGGAAAGAGTCAGCTATGCAAACAACCAAGCTTTCTCAAAGAATTATTCTCCTTTATATTCAGCTAGCTGTATTTCATCAGTCCCCTCGCCATTAAATTGAAGGGTTTTCTCTGATCTAAGTCCACGTAGCTCTTAAGGCAGATTGGGGCAGAAATGTCAGCCTAGTTTATTTCGGTCAGAGTAGAGAACTGGAAATTATAACTTCTGGGTTTTACTTTTGGCTGCAATATTCTTTTTCATCTGCAAATGTCAGAGCTGAAGATCCAGGTTCTTCAGCCAGAAAATGGAAGGTGATCTGACCATCCTCCAGATATCGATCTGGGCATTCTTCCACCACATCTGTAATTGGCTCCACACTGCCCCAAGTCAGAATGTTTTGTTTTATTTTATTTATTTATTTCAATTTACTTTTAACCTGCACCCTCCTGCTCACATGGCAGCTTGGGGCGGCTCACAATTCATCAAAAATATACAATATAAAAACTCAATAAAATACATCAACAAATAATAAAAGTAGATAAAACTCATTAAAAGTACGGAGATAAAAACCTCCCAACCATACCCGTCTCCCTCCCCCAAATCCTGGCGGAACAGCCAGGTCTTACACTGTCTCTGGAAAGAGTGGAGGCGCCTCCGTTGGGACGGAATTGCACAGCCTAGATGTGGCTACCAAGAACTCCCTTCCCATCGCCACCACCCAGGACACCCGGGGGAGTTTGAGTTGGGCGCCCCCAGTCAACCGCAGTGGCTGCACCAAGGCGTGAGGCCATCCCGCAGGTAGGCAGGGCCCAGGCCATTTAGGGCTTTATAGGTCAGAACCAACACCTTGATTGGGCCCGGAAGACAATAGGCAGCCAGTGCAGAGAACGGAGCACTGGTGTAATGTGCTCATGATGGTGTCCCCATAAGGAGACGGGCTGCTGCATTCTGCACCATTTGCAGTCTCCAAACCATCACCAAGGGTAGCTCCACGTAGAGTGTGTTGCAGTTGTCCAGTCTAGAGGTGATGAAAGCATGGACGATGGTGGCCAGGTCAGAGTCCGAACAGGGCCAGCCCTACCTCTCCTTCATTTCCCCTGGCCAAAACAGTAAGGCAGCGGAAGCAGCCAGCAGCATGAGGGAGAGGTGGGGCCTCTGCCTCTCTCTCCCTCATTTTCCCTGGCTTAGACAGCCAGGCGGGGGGGGAGGGGGGACAGCAGAAGTTCCGGTGGCAGTGGGCAGCATGGCGGCAGATTTAATCTGCTGCTGCGGTGCCTGTGCTGCTTGAGGCGCTGAGCCCAGCATGGGGCCCAGGCCGGGGGTGGCGACGGCAGATCAGGTAAGTGATCCAGTGGCCGCTCAGGCTTGGGGATGGGCGGACGGGAGTGCCCCTCTGCCCATCCCTGATCTCAGGCCCGGGTAGCACTCTGCCCCCAGACTGGCTGGGGAGCGCCCTCTGAGCTGGGGAGCGCCCTCTGAGCTGGGGAGAGCCCCTAGGCCCCACCAGCAGCAAAGGGTCCCACCTTTGTTCCTGGGCCCCGCATTTACTAAGGCTGGCCCTGAGTCCGAAACATACGGTCGAAGTCATCTCACCAAATGTAACTGGCGAAAGGCACTCCTCGCCACAGCCACCACCTGGATATCCAGGTGGAGCTGCAGATCGAGAAGCACCCAGACTATGGACCTGAGTAGCCAAAGGAGGGCAAACAATGTCAGTGTGGGGAGAAAGCGATGCCAAGCTTCTGCATTGTTGCAGCGAGTCTAGTTGAGCCAGGGAATATAATGTTGAGCTTGTTCCAGGATCTGTGGTCAGATGTTAGGTATGTAAACCTTTGAAGTAGTGGTGCATTTTGTTCTCTGGTTGAGATTAGGGCAACAGTTAGCTGTAGATAAAACAGGTTGGTTTCATTCCATCTGTCACAGTTCTTCCAGAAGATCAGGCAGCATTAGGAATAATGGCAAGTCTACAAAGGTGTGGTAGAGCTATGAGCATTAGTAAAAAAACAGAAACTAGAACTTTGTGGATAGCTCAAGGAGTCATTAACAGTGCAAGTGGTCAAATTCAGCTAAGTGCAAGTGTGTCAATAAGCGTGTGGTAGCCCCACTGCAAGCATGCAGCAGACCATTCACGTGGAAGAACCACCAGGGTTAATAAAGGTGTGCAAAGGACACAAAAAGCTGCTTGTGAGTAGAACTGCAACCGAGCACCCAAAAATTCAGGCACCCTCGACGAATCTGGGGTACCTGAATCGACCCAGCTCCACTGAACATGGACAGTGCCAAAGATGCCAGAACAGGACCTGACGGGCTGCTCACCCGATTGGTCCTTGGGTAGCTGCCAGGTGCCCTATGGGGTGCCCCAAAATGCCGGCATTACCTGCGTGGGTACTAATTTTAGTACCTGATGCAGCTCTCCTTCTAAGGAGGGACCTGATTGTTTTGGTTTCAAGGTGGTATAGCAAGAGATTTCCATTTTTGGGTGTTCTGAATTAGGCTGACTACAGTTGAGTTTTACTATCAAGTATGTGATGACTGGATGGAACTAGCAGTGACTGTCCTTCAGGTTGATTGGCAAAATGATTGTTTAAATGGAAAGTAGTTTCCACTGTTTTAGGGGTGCAATGAGGACTTCAATTAGTACTCCTGGGTAATATCTGAATTTTTCAGGAACCTGATCCCTAGCCTCCCATCGCGTGCCCGGATACCTGGGGGGGAAAAAAGAAAAGAAAATCTGTCCTGGAAGTAGACTTCCCCAGATTTTCTGGGAAGCCAATCCCAGCTCCTGACCACACTTGCACATTCCCAGGGCTGATTCTCCTGCCCGACTGCTGCTGCTCCTTCTGGCTGCTGCTTAGCTGAACCAGTTTTTTCTTGCTCCTCTTTTCTGAAGTGGCAAGTGAGGAGGCTTGTCCCAGTGTACCAAGCCCTGCCTTCTGGCCAGAAAATCACAGCATGACGTGGCATGCACAGCTGCACGCAACCCCACTATGTCCCCATAGTGGGGTTGCATGCAGGCTGTGCACACCATGCCTTTAGTCAGACGAACATGCCAGGAGAGGCCTCCTCAATTTCCCCTTTCCTCATCACGCCCTGCTCAGAAAAGCCGAGTGGGAAGAACCTGGATCAGCAGAGCAGTGGCTGGGAAGAGGAGGAGGAGTGGCCGGGCAGAGCAGCCAGGCAGGTGACTCAGCTGAGGGGGTGTGGGGTGCGGACTGGAACCTGGATGGGTGTTGTTGGGGCATCCCAGAAAGTCTGGGAAAGTGCATTTCAAGGATGTTGGGTAGCCTGTTGGGTTGCATTTGGGCACCAGTTAGTGCTTGAATATTGCTGGGTTGAGTTGAGTACCTCAGATTGTCTGGGGTGCCCATTTTTTTCAGGTGCCTAGTTGCACCTCTACCCTGTTGTGGTTTCACTGATAATTAATATCCAGTGCTTGAAATAAATAGTCAGGATATCTGTCTTGGCTAAGATTCTCTTCAGTCCTGTAGAAATCAATTCCAGTATCAGCAATGCAGATGTTGTCAACATGCATATAATTCTCAGCCTGTTTCTGGAAGGTCATGTGTTATACTGAACAGAAGGAAAGTCAAAACTGACCTTTGTGGGAAGCCACTGTGGAGACATCTAAAGTGCTTTACCACTGACTCAGTGTATAACTTTTTACTTGTCATATATGTCTCTTTAATTCCACAGTTTACCTATATGTAAACCCATATGTTGCCTTACTTTTTATGTACATTTTAATTATGTGTTTGCATTGCCCTGAGATCCACATCTTAAAGGTGATAAAGCTATGCAAAATATTACAACATGGTCATAGGTACATTAAAGAACCACTAGGCAAAAGATTCTGTAATAGTCTTGTCACTTCATTTTAAATCAAGTTATAAGAATTACAGCAGAGGTGATAAATCACATGGGTGGCTAGATTATGCATGCTACTCTATTTCTTCCACCATTGTCCCACTGATAACTCCTTTGTAGTGGCTTTACATTCAGAATTATAAAAGGCAGATTCCTATTATCAGTAACAATTCAAACATAGGAAGTAGAGGGATGCTGGGACTTCACTCAGAATTTTTGTATGCACTTGTAAAATTCCTTTCTACATGTGTGAGAGATTTTTAATCAAGATAGCTTTCCAAATCTCCTTCAGAATAGCTTCTTCATGGACTGCTAAGCAGAACAGGAAGGCATTTGATGGCTTTAAAGTGATGAATGCCTAATTGAGAGTCACAGTAGTGACTCTAGTCAAGTTGGAAAAGACCATGTCATCTGTACAGAGCAGAACTTTATGCAAATCTAAGGGATCACCATAACAGTTTAAATGGTAGTACAGGGGTCTTGCAAAAGTCTTTTGCCACCATTGAATTCTTGCTATTTTCTTTTGTGGGCAGGTCAGACACCCAGTGGAAGGGTTCTGCAATTCTTGGATGCATTCAAAGATTAATTAAAAACAAGTAGGCTATTTTGGACTGGATGGGACACACATTTATAGGCACAGAACATAATAGAAAGCTAAGCTAATTTAAAATAATTGATAGATTTATATAAATAATAGTAATCTTTTTCTTTTTTCATCTTTCACAAGAGAAAGGATAATGCATGATTTAATAGCTAGGTAATATGCAGCTTAAGAGCATATATTGCCCATCTGTTCTGAAAAGTGGTATAAGTAATGCAGTTAGTTAATTCTCATTTTATTTACATCTCTCTTCCAGGACCAAGATTAGAGGGACAGAGGATGTTCTGTAATATAACAAGTACATTATTAAAATGACAGATGACCAACAAATAAAATCTCTTGGTCCCTCTAGAGGTTTTGAAATGTTAAATTAAAGCATCTGAAACAGATTTGTTTGTTCCTGTTAAGGTCACAATGACCAGAAACACAAAAGTGTGAAACCCAAGTTCAGTTCTAATCATGTGGAAGTCCCTGTTTTAAAAACCGAATTGTATTTATTTCTGATGGGAATAACAAAGGTTTTGGCAGATTGTTTCTGATAAGCATTGAAAAGTTTGGATATACCTCTAAAAGTTGTAAGAATGAACCCATACCCTTTTGATCCAGAAACTGGATAGGAAATTGCATGAAATAAGGAATTCTCAGGAAATTTCTCATATCTCTTGTATTCAGCTGGGCCATAAATACTGGGACAAATACGTAGTTATATGATACATCCATCCTAAACATTTTCCTTAAAATTTTGGCTGAAAAGTGTGACAATGTAAAAAACCACACCAAATCTTCAGGTTTTTTTTTTTTTTTTTAAAATACAGTAAACACTTATGGGTAAACTCTTAAGTCGTATAAACTGAAGTCAATTTCAGCCTGCAATAAAGAACAAAAGTGACACAATTGTGAAGCCAATTTCTGGAATCCACAGATATCTTGACGACGCACCAAAGGAGACAGGACACAAGGAATGGGTTTTAAATGGCCGTACTCTTTATTCAATCAAATCAAAGTTAAAACTGGTGGGGGAAAATCTCCTATTTCAATTTGAGTCCAGTACTTGAACAATTAAACATACAGCAACTCAGGGGTGGTTTTGATGTACCCTCGATTACCACCCCAAACACAAACTCAACATGTCTCCACCTCTCCGTGGCCCCTTGTCACGGGCGAGGGGGACCAAAGTCTTTCCAGACCTGGTTAAGGATGAGGGCACCTACAGGCGGGTGACCATACGTGTCCTACCGCCCTTGCTGTAGGTCCTACCGCCCTTGTCCTACCCCCTCCCAGGGGGGCCACCCTGCCACTTGCCGTACCCTACTTGTGCGTCTGGTGTGGCCTCCCCATCTCTTAAGGAGATGACTCATACTATACTACTTCTAACCTACTCTAATCCGCAGTACTGGACCCCTGCCACCAAGGAGTCGCCGGGGTACCTGGACAAACCTGACCCCCACCATCTACAAGCTTTCCAATATATAAACCAACTTTTTCTTCAGGGCCTCCAGGTAGCAATTGTTGCCTTCAGCCGACAGGTGCACCCCATCAACCCGATACAGCTCAGGGTGCTTATGCGACAGGGTGTGGGTGCTAATGGTTTCTACCCCCAAGCCAGCTAGCCACCTGCCCACATCCCTATTAATAGTCCTTTTGGTCCTATCTATCTTCCTAGGGTGCAACCCTGCGCCCCACATCAGGCACTCAACCAGATCAGTCCATATGATGACAGTGGAAGGGAAGAGCTTTCTTATCTCCCATACAGCCCTCTTGACATTCTTGATCAGCTGGACCCCCTTTAGTTGGGGTATATCGTTCTTGCTGAGATGGAGTATGAGGACATCGGGTGGGGGGCCCTGTAGAGGTGCCCAAAGTGCTGGCAAGAGTTGGTGCCACTTCATGCCGCTACAACCCTTACAGTGAATCACGGCTCATGCCGGCAAACCGAGTTGGGTTCCCCACCTCGTTTGGCTGGCCGCCTTGCCAGCTCAGCACACTCAGCTGTGCCCGATGATCCAGAAATGCTTCCGTCAATGGGGAAGAGCACCTCGGAACAAAATAGAGTTCAGGACTGATCCTGGGAGGGGGCCTGCCAGACATAAGACCGGTAAACCCCTGAGCGCCAATGTCCGATGGCATGAATGCCCTCCTCTGACATGCCTGCTGCTGCTGCAAAACCAGTAGCCCCTATATGGAATGAGTGAGTTCCATATTCGGCCGACGGCAAACCCAGGCTGGCCAGAGCCGGGTACCGGGGGGCACACCATGAGGTATGCCTTGGTTGCCTGAACAGGGCACAAGTCTGGTGCGCCAGTTCGGTATAGCCTAACCACTTGCCCTCTTCCCCTCTGATCAGTTTTCGATCGGCGGATCCTTAGTGAGAGCGCCACTGAGGCGATTTGGACATCACTGACTTTAAGCGCCCTACGTGAGGTATCCCTGGCTGATTCGACTACGAGTTCACTCACCCGGAAGGCCCTAAAGAATGCCAGTTTAAACACCAAGCTAAATAAAGAAACCTCAAAACTGTTAAAACATAACTGTGGCAAAGCCCCACAAATGTCTAGCAGCAAATGTGGGGTGATTGGGGATCTTTGGTCCGGATGCAGCTCTGTTCCCTAGACCAGCTCTCGATCAGACACCTGGTGAAAAAACCCCTATCGGGAGGGAGGTGCCTGACACAATTGCTCATAAACCCGAGTGCCGATAGTCTGCTGGCTGTGGTGCCTGGGGCAGCCCCTCTGCACCTCAGATGGAGGGCAAATTGGAGCATCTGGGGCTCCTGGATCGGGAAACCCCGCACCCACCCCTGGGGCAGTCGGTACTGTTGAAACTCCCGGAAAGTTCGGTCATAGGCTGCCCTCGTGTGCAGTGCCAGGGATCCCTGTATGGCTCTATGACCCAAGGTTCCACACTGGCAATGGCAGCGGTTCTGGGGTTACCCTGGATCGTGGCGCCAGCGAGCGGAAACACTCCATCTGGAAGCAAGAAAGGGCATTGGCTACACCATTGTTGATGCCAGGAACGTGCCTAGCTTGAAATAGTATGTTAAATTTCAAACAGGTGAGCACAAATGCCCTAACAAGCTTTATGACCCGTGGGGAATGGGAAGACTGTGTTAATTATGTGGACTACAACCTGGTTGTCGCACCAGAAAAGTACTGTTTGGCTTGCAAATTCGTTCTGCCAGAGGTGAACTGCCACTACGATGGGAAACAGCTCTAGAAAAGAGAGATCCCTAGTGATTCCTGCCTTGCTCCATTCGAATGGTCACGGGGCCACTGCCCACCTTTCCCTAAAATATATATCCTAAAACCAGAACCACCGGCTGCATCGGAATGCACCCGGAGCTTCGCTTCCAGCAAGCATTGCTACCTCCAGAAACGAGTCCCGTTGAAACCTACCAAGAAGGCTGCCCATGTTTTAAGATCGTCCTTCATTTCTTTGGTGAGCCTGATGTGGTAGTGGGGCAGTGAATTACCTGCAAGCTTAGCATAGAGGTGGGACAAGAATGCCCATCCTGGCGCCACCACTCTACATGCAAAATTGAAGCTCCCCAACAGTGATTGGAGCTGGCGGGCAGTAACTTTGGTAGCGCTCAGGCACTCATCTACTTTGGCCTGCAGGGATCTCAGCTTATGCTGGGGTAGGCGTGACACGACTGCAACCGTGTCCAACTCTATTCCCAGATAAGTCAGCCTGGTAGCCGGTCCCTCCGTTTTCTCTGGTGCTATGGGAATGCCCAGCTCCTCCACCACCCTAAGGAAAGTCCGCATTAACCCATGACGCTTCCGTGCCGGCCTGTCGAATGAAGAGGAAGTCTTCCAGATATTTGGTGAGCTCCCCCCCTTCGGCCTGCTGCCGCATGATCCACTGGATCAGGGAGCTGAATCTCTCGAACATCGAACAAGAGATGGAGCACCCCATTGGCATGGCCATGTCGTAGTAGTACCAGCTGTTAAAATGAAAACCTAGCAGATGATAACTCTCGGAATGGACTGGGAGCAGACGGAAAGTCACTTTGCCAGGACAGTGCCAGGACTGCGACTCCTAACCAATGCCACAGCCGAGTCGAACGACGCATATTGAACTGATGTAAGTTCTTTGGGTATTGCGTTGTTAACTGAAAGGCCCCGGGGGTGGGATAGGTGGTGAATCAAACATTATTCCCCCGGGGCCTTCTTGGGGACCACTCCAAGGGGGGAGATCATGATGTTAGGGAGGGGAGGGGCCTGGAAAGGGCCGGTGACCCACCCTTCTGCTCATTCATTCCAAATTTTTTTAGGACCACATGTTCCAGCCCTACCACTGATTTTAAGTTGGGGGCCACCCGCTGCTACTGTACATTGCACGCTGGTATCCTAAAACCCTGCTTGAAACCTGTGATTACATACTCGACCTCCTGCTGGTCAGGGTGTCCTGACAGGGCCTGCTCTAACCAGTCGGGCCTAACTGGGGTTGGGGCTCTTACCAGCAGGATTGCCACCTGCCCCTTCCAGCCCCCCGGGGTTGGGTTTTCCCTTTTGCCACGTTCTCCCACAGGGGCAGGGGGAGGCCGCGTGGTACCCAGTACAGTTGGGGCAGGTGTGCCGAAACCTGAAAGAGGAGCGGGAACATCTCCTGTTACAGCTGAATTCCCAACACTGGGCTGCGGTGTTAGCTGCCGACTTTTTTCCTTTACGAAAGAAATCAGCCGCGGATGTCGCGCCCCCTCTGGCCAATAAATGGTTGCTGACCAACCTAGGGGCACTGCCTGTACCACTCATACAGTTGAGCCATAGGTCGTTCACGTGGAGATCCCACCGGAGACCAGGAGTGTAGGCTGCCCTATGCCTGAATGCCTAGCCATACCGCAGCAAGGCCCCAGAAGGTCCTGCCTCGTATGCACACTGTACGATGTTGGTGTACTTGAGGTGGTTGACGGCCTGGCTGGGGTACGCTTGGATCACTACCCCGTGGTAGATTGAAAACGCTACGGTCCAATTGGACCAGTTCCGCTCCACTTTGGGGCGCCTGGAACACTCCTTCTCTTTCTTGTTGTCCTGCTTGGCGGGATCCGCTATGGGATTGCTGAACAGGAGGGCAAAGATATTTATGTATTCCCCTTGCCATATTCGTTCCCTTGTAGCTGGAGTAGCTGGTCCCTGATAGGGGTGGAGACATCGGTATAACCACACCCCAGGAAGGGCGCTGCCTGGTACCCATACCCTGAGGATGTGATCCGTCTGGTAGGGTATTCACCTGCCCCATGCCAATGGATGGCAAAGCCCGCACCCGTAGGGCCTGGCCCTCGAGTTCAGTGGTGCCCCCCGCCACGGCCCTGGGGAGCAGCAGCTGCGTGGGGCTGCCCTGCCACCGATCCCTGAGGTGAGGGGAGGGGAAGGAACAACCGTCACCCATGCTCCGTTCCACCACAGTAATTGGGCCTGCTCTGGTCCCAGTGCTGGGTTCGGCTGCGCCCCCGCCACCACCCCACCAGCAATGCTAGGGGGATGCGCCGCCCAAGGCAGGGCCTGGGCCAGTGATCCAACACCCGGACTGTCCGCCCACTGAAGGGGGGCCCCCGCCTCACCTGGTCCGAATTGCCCAGCCTGATACATTGACGGTTGTTGGGCACACTGCTGTGCCAAGACCTGGATGGCATGCTCGATTGCCTCAATCCTCAGGCGTAGGTCATTCCTGCCTTGGTCTTGAGACTCCAGGTGCTCCGGCTCACCCCTGTGGGATAGAAGGGGGGGGCTCCACTGCTCCACGGGAGGGTCCAACCTGACACTGCCATGGGCCCCGTCCCCTGAAGGGGGCTAGCCCCCCAGCCCAGTGGCAGCTGCAGCCCCTACACCCACCACTGGGAAGGACTCAGTCGGGGGGAGGGCATGGTCCCAAGCGCCAACCTGCACCATTTATTCGCCCCCACCAAACCCATTGGCTGGGAATCAGTCCTGTATCGCGCTGAGGGTGGTGGTTACATGTCCTCCCCATTGGAGCCGAGGGTGAGCCATGGAAGGCGCCGCCTCCGCTTGCTGACCCCGAGGCTGGGGGCCAGGGGGAAGAAAGGGCGACATGCCCGGAGCAATTGGTCCGGAGGGTAGGCCTGACCCGGGCCTGGTTCCCCCGCTTCAACCTCTCTCAAGAGGGCCTCACACCCGGCCAGTCTATCATAGAGGGGGGTGTCTGCCCCCCCCATCTTCTCCACTGACCCTCTGTTGAACTGGGGGGGGCAGGGGAAACTCTATGCTGGCCCCTGCCGTGGAGGGGGTGCACTTGGGCTGGGGCTGGTGTGTCCGCCTGATTAGGCCCCCGCTGCCTCCTATCCACGGCGGCCGGGGTCTTCTTTTTTGTGTTCCCCATCTTGGGGGAGGAAAACAGTGCGGCAGTACCTGCCCAGCATGAGATTTCCAGTCGAGCTGCCAGCTGTGATCCTCTCCTCTTTTTTTTTGTTTGTTTGTTGTGGCAGCGGCTCAAACCGCTACCGTTTCTTCTGACTCTAACCCACAAGTGGGGCTGTGAGCCGCCAGAGCGCTAAGCACTGTGGGCCCCGCCCATCGAGCGAAGCCCACATGTCCCTCACCAGCCTATCCTGACCCGCCAGGGTTGCCTAGCAACCCCAGTGGGGTTCTAGCTCCCAGCGCAGCCACCTCATTCTTCCCACCTTCGGGGGCACGCTGACCCCCGAGGCAAGAATCACTCCTTGCCCTGCCCCCTCCTCATGCGGGCGAGGCAGGGAGGGCGGGGCAGAGACTATACTAGGAGTATCTTGTTATGTGTTTCTGAACCTTAATTTGTTGACACAATGCAAACTTAGAGAGGATTTTGAGGAGAGAAACAAAGGGAGCATAAACAGTTAAGAAGGCAAGACCTATGAGGAAAGGCTGAATGCACTGGATATGTTTGTTTACCCATGTGAAAGGATAGATGCAATACCAGTTTTAAAAAATATTTTAAAGTTTGGCATAAAGAAGATGGAGAACACTTGTTCTCCATTGCCACTGAGAGAGTTAGGCAAGGAATGATGGATTTAAGCTTTAAATTGCAGGAAGGTAAATTATTATGGTAAACTTCCTAATTGTAAGAACAGTTAGGGAGTGGAACAGGTTGCTTAAGGAGGTTTAGAAGTTCCTTCATTTGAAGTCTTTAAGACGTGGATGGATAAACACCGTTCAGGGATAGTTTAGATACAGTGATTTCTGCCTCAGTGCAGGTAACTGTTGACTTCAACGTACTTTACAGCCATCTGTTTCTATGGGTAAAAACAGACAAGACGGTGTCCCATGTTGGCCCCTGTGGCCTGCATGGCCTGGGACTCACCTGCACGTTTGTTCTCCCGCTGCCAGGTGTTGGTCTGCTAGTGCCCAAGGGTGGGTAAGTGGCTGGCCCGGGATATGTCCTCCAGAAAATTTCCGAGGCACAGCCCTGGCCAAGGCCCACTCACCTGGGCCAGGTGCGACAGAGCGCCCAGGTGGGGTGGGTGCCCAGGTGGGGCAGAGCAGGCCAAACCGGGTGGCGTCACATTTGTTAATCACCAGTGACCCATGCGGAAGCCGCGTGCAAGCTGTGCACACATACTCTGTGTGTGCAGCGGCTTGAGATCGAGCCCACTGAATGACAACGGGTGACAATTTCACCCAAAGTCAGTAATAAATTTTAGGAGTGCTGATAAGCTGTGTTTATTTTTAAACCCATTTATATTAATACTGCACTCACATTGGAAGTGCTTCTCATAGGTTTATTACAGGGGTCATAGTCAAAAAGACCTACTAGTAATCATCATGTAAAGGGGTACTAAAAGGGCCCTAAACAGGTTATGCATTAAAAGTTTTGAATACATGGTAAACTGAATTTTACATGAAGCTAATGTTTTTGCAGAAGATTAGAAATAGCTTGATTTTGTGATGTGAGGGTAATATCTACTTTGGAGGAAATATTCTAGATTTCAGGCAGTGAGATGGGAGAAAGAGATTGGATTTAAGTGAAGGTGAGCCTTTCATCATCTTGTACATTAATTAAGTTATGTGGGAATTTAAGAGTGGGTTGGAGACAAGCATCTCCTTCCAGAAGACTGCACTTGTTTTGTAATTGCTGTGTGTCTCTATTTCTATCTCCCTCTTTGAAATGATTTTACCAAAAGTATAAAAATACTGCTACAGAAATGTATCCTCCTTTACTGAATAGCACTGTGTAGGCTCTTTTTCTTATTTGTACCTACTTTTCTTTGTGTTAAATTACAAACAAGTTTAATACATGTTACTTTTCACAGTTGTTGCAAGTGGTAATATAACCCACAGGATAAACATTCTGACCAACTGACCATTGTCTTCTATTTTATGTAGTATCTTATTACGAAGCAAAAATAAAACAGCAGGCAGTCCCGACTTCATTGTTTTCTCAAAAACTCAGATAATCTGTACATTTGAGAGCTATTATTTTTCTATTTTGCAGCCTTCTTAAAGAGGCTCGTACTTGCAAAAACAGCAACTGTATGCAATCAATTGATTGCTAAAAACGTGTTATCCCACTAGGATGCTTTCCTTTATACATAGGGAGGAACATTAAATTTAAAAATTAGTCCTGCTGTGAAACTAACGACAATCGTCACTGGAAAATGTCAATCCGCTTCAGACAATTTCAAGAAGAAATTTTGCTTAACCCTTCATTGAAAGACAAAATATCTGAATGATTTTGAACAATCAGTTTAGCACACATTGTACTAAGGGCTCTGAGAACATAATGGCAATTTTTCACAGAAAGATCATAGGAAGGTCATTTTTCAAGTATGGAATTTCATGGAATGTGTGCAGAATGTGTCAGTCACCAAAAGGTCAAGAGCTTACAGCACCTCCACTTGGGGAGGAGGATGACCATAACCTTATTGTGCAGGCAGCTGATCATGGCAGTTCTAGAGAGCTCCTTCCCTTCCTCTCCAGATTAGCTGTATGGTAGTAGTAGCTCCAGAACTGGGAGCGGAGGCCCAGTTTGGGACTGTAATTCATGGACTGAGGGACTGGGCAGGAGTGCAGTTCCCGAGTTGCCATGTCCACATGGGTCCTGCACCTTCCCCTCTCTGAGCTGAATGGCAGCAGTTCTGGGACTCTCCCTCTGGAGGACAGCTCAGTAGCTGCAAGATTCAGCTCCCATTTGTCCTTCCATCAATAAGCATAGGAACACCATGATTTCACAGACCTCAGGCGTTTTTATGAATTCGTAGAGCCTATGAAGACATGTTACACAGATATGCCCTCCGCCGCTATAGCGGCGGCAGGGCTGTTGTCACGCTCCCCACCTCACCTCTGGGCAGAGCAGGGCAGGGCAGAACCGGTTCCTGACGCTTCCAGCTGCAGCACTGGAGGCGCGGGAGAAAAGGCTGCAGTTCAGCCTAGCAACCCTCGCTGGCAGATGCGAAAGTTCGGGCCGCTGATTAGCCTCCCCAGTCACGTGGGGAGGTCAGATCAGCTTTGGTTTCAGTGTTCCCTGCTCATTCCAGGAAGAGCAGGGAATGGAGACGCCCCCAGCCCCCTTTATACTGTGGTGTTCACCGGTTGCATTAGTATTGGACCATGAAGGAATTTTTGACAAGTTTAGTTGGTCGAGAACCTACTTGTTTTTTTGCCTTCCTTACAGTATAGGTGAATTAAATTTGGTTGACCATTAGAAAGGTGTGGTGCTTCGTTGGAAGTTATTTTTGAATTGTTGTAATAATGTTGCACCCTTGGCGGGGGTCCAGTATCGGGTTAATTTAGGATAGAGTAAACATAGGAACCATCTCCCTAAGAGATGGGGAAGCCATGCATACTACAGTGCAGGGTATGGCAGGCGGGGTGTTGGTTTTCTCTGGGAAGGGTGCCTAGGTTGGTGGTAGGGGCATTGTATGGCTGCCCACTGGCAGGCACTGGATTTCCTTACTCAAGTCCGTTTGGACAATGTCCCCTTTGGCCGCGCGCTCAGCGCTGGACGAAGGGGAGACGTTATGCTTTGGGGAGGTTTTCGAGGGTATATTGCGACCTCCCCTGAGTTAATGGTTCGATTCAGTTATGTGGATACTGGACCCAGATCGCAATAGGCGATGTCACCCCCTCACCTATTCAATCAGTTGTATTTGGATTAATAAAGAGTGGGGACATGTTAAATCCAACAATGGTGTCCTGTCTTGTTTGGAGGGGGTGCGTCGACAACCTTCCATGTGCTCGCTGAGCCTAATCTTATTTGTCTTACTGAGGTGGGCTAGTAAGTAAAGCGAATTTGGCCCATATTTTCTGACTTTTGCATGTGAAGGAAGGTTTGGAGAGAGAAGTAGAAAGCCTCTTGTCTTCAGGTTCAGCTGATTCTCCTAGGAAGATTATAAGAACTTCAAAACTTTTTGAAGTGTACTCCTGCTGTGCTTCTTCCTTCCTTCACATTGATTGGCAATTTACATCTCAGACACTGGCGAGGTTGGGCTGACTTTCAGAACATCAGCCAGCCAGCAGGTGAAAAAGATGATGTACTGAGGGAGCAACATTCAGAATGCTTTAACATCATGACAAAAAAGGAAGCTTTGGC
>QEPC01005146.1:1510461-1536112 GCA_003113815.1 Sphenodon punctatus
CTGTTAAAGCTGTGGCGGTGGCCCGCGCAGGGCTTTGGGGGGCACCACCCACAACGCCCTGCAGGGGGAGCCGTGGCTGTGTGCCATGCAGCTAATAGCATAGACAGCTTTTAGGATTTTTTGCCAGCTGTACTGTATTTTTCAAGCACACCACCATGATGATAATAATTTGTCATGTTGGCTTTAAAATGCTATTCTTTTTTCTTTTCTTTTTTTAACCAAACAAACCGTATGTTTAAAATTTGCACATGATCATCCATGAGCCCTCCACTCAGCTAGTTTCAGCTGTGCCCAAACTCAGAGAGAAGAGAGTCCTATATCCAAAACTAAATATTACAAAATTACCTGCTCTACAAAGAATAAAACCAGTATATATATAAAAAAACACTGACACCACATTGCAGAAAGAGACAAGGACACAGATATGGATTCAATAGGCCACACTCTTTATTGGTAACTATAACAATGGAGGAAAAGGGAAAGGGGGGAGAGCCTGCATACCCTACCCTCACCCCCAATAAACCAGGCCCCAATTCAAATAACCTGGCTTAATTATCTTAACTCTTAGCAGGAGGTTCCTGAGGTGTTGCTTGGGTAACTGCCTCCTGCCTGCTATGAAATTACTTAACTTACCTCCTACCGCTTTCCAGAGCTCACCCTGGTTGGGGTGAGTTGCAGACCTGTGTTGCTGCCAACGGCAATAAGGCATTCACCGAGATTCACACAATGCAGAAACTTGCTGGTTTTTGGTACTTTCCAAGTCCCCATTCACCCAAGTCCAATGGGACTGCAATAGGCCGGTACCAAGCTCCATGTAAGTCCCACGTGCACCCCTGTGGGCTGTGGAGACAAAGCCTTGCTGGCTAAACACTGGAAAAGTGCTGGAAATTAGCATGAAAGTGCTGTAAAACTGCTGTAAAGCTATTGTAAAATTCCCATAAAGTGATGAAAAAGACCCAGAAAGTAACAAAGTATTGGAAAGTGATGAAAAAGTCCCAGAAAGTGATGAAAATGATGAAAAAATGGTGGAAGTGTGGAATCGCCATAAACTGAAGAAGACTCACAGGCACTCTCAAAAGATTCTTATTTCCCTTTGGAACAGAAACACAGAGTGCTCATGCAAAACTTCCATAGTGTGGTCAGAAACAAAGGGGGAGGACTGCCAGAGGTCCTCTGCAACTGTGCTTGTCCTCAGATGGATTGGCAGCTCACCTCCGCCCTCCCCACTTCCTGGGATGGCCGAGACACTGGACTACCCTCTGCCTCTGTGTATGGGAATCTCATAAAGAGATGCTTCCGATTCTGCTCTGTGTTCTCTCTCTCTCTCTCTCTCCCTCTCTCTCACTCTCACTCTCACTCTCACTCTCACTCACTACCTCAAACTATCATCTGGCCCCCCACAAAAGCTGCAACAATATTAATGACCAAATATCCACCTGGGTATAAGTGCCCATTCTCAATAGCCAATTGAAGCAAGCACTGTGGGGAAGGTGAAAAAACTCAGTTGCTCAGCTCTCATCAGAGCTTCAGGGAAGAAAGTCCTTCCCAAGATGGTGACTACTTCTCTCTAACAGTACTGTATTAACAGGTGGGTGGGAGCTCGTGCATCCTAATGGCTCCCTTTGCTCCCATGCAATGCAGAGCGGCACCCACCAACCTAAAATAGTGCTGCAGAAACCTCATCTCATGAGGCTTCCCTGCTCGCCACTGTGGGGGTTGCCTAGCAACCCCTGCTGGGGCAGGTGCCCACTTGGCAACCTGCCTGCATCTCTCCTTGCACCTTTTTTCCTGATAGGGGGAACAAAGACAAATTGTGAATAGGTTGGAATAGCAAAACCTAAACCAATTTAAATTTTAAAATTGTGTTAAATACAAGGTAGCTTGTACCTTTTGAATGAGAAATAGCAAAATTAAAGAAATCTGCTAAGTTTTTTTAACCTAGGCTATGGCAGGAGCTAAGCACTTTAAAATAATGCAAAGAAACTGAAGGTCTAATCGTCTATTTTGTAACTGTACAGTGTGACTGGGTTTCACACTGCCTAGGGCTGATAGAAGAATGTATTTATAAGGAGACTGTAAATATAAATCCTGTCTTGCATACGTATGGTGATCTATCCTTAGGCATCAGAAGAATTCATTTACTGAGGTGTAATTCACAACCCTGCATTGTTAATCTGTATCTGTTGGAAGCTAGGCTATACTATAAACATTTTCAAACTAACTAGAGGGGTAGGGTTTGAGAGTGGCTCAGAGCTATTCTTAGCATCAGCTCACCTTAAGATAAGTAGGGAAGCTGGGACTGTGTGTAAGAAGGCAAAATGTGAGGCCTGGTATTCTAATCCTCCTGGCCCATAGCTGTGCTAAAACCAAAAATGACTTGCATTCAGCAGACTCCATCCTGTGGTGGAGCACAGGATTTAAATATTTACACTTTAAAGCTTATGTCTGCTCTGAAGTGTGTACCTAGTAGGGTTGTGCAGAAGACACCCTCCCCTCCATTCATTTTAGTTTTAGTTTTTGTTTTCATTTACAAAAAACCCTTTGTTTGGGTGGGGGGGCTGTTTCATAAACAAAATGTTTGGATTTTTTTTCTTTTCATTTTCTAATAAAAAAAAATAGTAATAAATAAAATAAAATCACGTCACATATGCAAAATGGCCACCGGGGCTGTTCTGTGCCTGTGCTGCCCTTTCCCACAATGGTGCTGATGCTGCTGGTGCCATTTTGGAAAAGGGCACACATGCATGAAATGGTCTGGTGGCCATCTTACCACATGCACAGTGATTTTTAAAAAATTATTTGTAAGTTTTATTTTTAAAATGAAAACGGATGAAAGCAAACAACAGTCATCCATTTTTGTATCTTCCATTACTAAAAGACTGGACTATTGCAGCACAGTTTATATGGGGCTACCCTTGGTGACGGTTCGGAGACTGCAGCTGGAGCAGAATGCGGCAGCCCACCTCCTTATGGGGATGGGTCGCCGTGAGCATATAACACCCGTNTGCACACCCACTAATTTAGATTTGGCACTTCTGCACACCCGTGCACCCCAAGATAAAACCCAAATCCTAGCCCTCCTGTGGTGTCAGATTGGACCTGGAGCTCAGTTTCCAGTAGGAAGTGATGCTTCCAAAAACTAACCCCGTTATACTTGGTTAGAAACTTGTTCCATATCATTAAATTCTCCCACATTTCTCTTGTAACCTTCACAGTAGTACAGTGGGAGATCATTTGCTACTCACGTGTAAAGGTGAGACATAAACGCGTGCCCTGGTGAAACTACTTGGCACACAAACTTTAAACTCCTAAGTAGGGATTGCAGCTACCTCACAGTTACCTTGGCAGCCTTCAAGGAATCAGCCCCCCCCTCCCCCCAAGACAACAATAAGTTTGTCAGCTGGGAGATGAGAGAGGGAACTGACCATATTCAAATCTGTTCCTAGATAGGTCAGTGTGGTTGCCAGGCCTTGGGTTTTCTCCATGGTCAGGAGAACCCCAAGTTCTCTGGTCGCTTCTTGGGAAATGGTGAGCAACTTTCTGCGTTTGGGTATGGCCACCCTCCCTGCAACGAGAAAATCATTCAGATAGTGGGTGACTTGGCTCCGCCATGCCCTCCACCAGACCATCCATGTGACTATCAAATTGATCCTCTCAAAAGCCACACGGGATATAGAACAACCCATCAGCATGGCTTTGTTGAAGTAAAATTGTCCTTGAAATTCAGTACTCAGCAATTCAGAATCTATTGGGTTGACCGGGAGCAGGTGGAAGTTTTAAGTCATTCTAAGTGTGGGTTTTGGGAGTGAGCTGACGGGTCCTACAATCCTGCCTTCCGATAGCTCCTTATCAAGTTTGGCGTAAACTATTTTTTGCTGCCAATGACTGACTTTAGGTTGTGGGCTGTCCTGTGATATTTAGCACCCTCCGCATTGTCTTTGGGGTTGGATGAACCCATCCCTCCTGGATGGGATCACTAAACAGGAGCATGAAGATATCTATATCTACTCCAGATCTGTATCTGCTCTAGATCTTTTCCCTGGTTGACTGCAATAGGTGCTCATCTATCAGTGCAGACATCTCTGCATAGCCCCCGGCTAGTGGAGGTGACTCCTCCCAATCACCCACATAGCCCCCCAGGTGGCCCTGAAAGCATGTTGTACCCCTCCAAATCTGAGCACTGGAAAGGTCCACTGTCTGGGGGGAGGCTTGGGCCATGACTGGGGAGGGGTGACAATTATGGCCCCACCCGCAATTACACCCAGTTCCTATTCCAACACATCCTCTGGATGTCAGACCAGGTGCATGTCATGGGCTGCCTTTCTCCCAGGTGGCCCCCTGACCTGTGCCCTGCTCTATACCCACAGTTGCATCTCCCCACAATCTCACTCTGGAAGGGCTGGCCACGCTTTCCTTGCAACTTCACGTCTCCCTGTATGGGTAGCTAATAGGTAGTGCTTTAAACTGCCAGCTTATTGGTGAAGCTGCGCCTCCACTCCAAAGCTCCTTCGGGCCCTAACAGCGGGAGCTCCAGTTCGCGTGTCCTAACAGCTCCCCTTGCCCCCGTGCAATGTGGAGGGAAGCTACCTGACCGCCAGACCTTTGGTGAGGGGTAGAGGGAAGGGGATGAGTGTAGGGGGGGTTCTTCTCCCTGTATTGGTGATTTTTAAAATTGTTTAAAATTATTTTATTGTTCTATCGTTTACGTTATTGTTCGCCGCCCTGGGCTGCCCTGTGGGCAGGAGGGGCGGGTTAAATTTTTTAATTAAAATAAATAAATAGAATTAAAATGACACCCCAGAAGCCCTATCTCACAGGGCTTCCTTTCGTGCCCCTGAAGAGGTTGCCTAGCAACCCCTGCTGGGGCAGGTGCCCACTTGGCAACCTGCCTGCATCTCTCCTTGCACCTTTTTTCCTGATAGGGGGAACAAAGACAANAAAGAGGACCAGATTTGGCAGAACTTGGCTTCCTTCCTGATACAGGCGGTTATGATAAGAAAGAACTTCTTGGAATTTAAATACTCAGAAATATGATAGGACTTAAGCATTATTATTATTATTATTATTATTATTACTACCGTACTTATTACTATTATTATTTATCAGGTTGAGTAAATTAATATTTTCCTCACACAATATAAGCTAAGGGTATTTAAGAATTAAGAGAAGTAGAGACTAAATACTAGATCTAAACTTGATCTATAATAGATCTTTGCAATATAGAAGGTCTAGGGAAAAAGGATAACTTATAATCATCTTGGGGTAGGAGTTAATGAGGTATGAACCAGACCAAAGTTATTAGCTAGGGAGGATATTGTCCCGAAGTATGCTTCCTAGGAATAGGAAACAAAGGAAAATCCAACTTAGGTAAACTATATGCGCAAAGGCTTAAACCCAAGATTAGGGAGTATACTTACATGTAAGCCTAGGGAGTACAGTCTAATTAGGAGCATTATTATCTAGGAATTATCTACCAGTATGAAAATGCACCTTGCAAGCAATGGGATAAGGTTCCTATACATCAACCAAATAATCATAGACATGGTAACTATTTAGAGTAATTTAAAATGTTTTCTTTTATATAGGGTTTATTTGTATTATGTTGGTATGTTTTTTAATTGTATAGAGCAATGACCTATGGTCACGCTAAATAAATTCAATTCAATTCAATTCATACTAACATGAGAGAGCGAGTGTGGTGTAGTGGCTAAGGTTTTGGACTTGGACTTGGGAAGCCAGGGTTTGAATCCCACCCTACCCATGAGCTCACTTGGTGGCCTTGGGCAAGTCACAATCTCTCAGCCTCAGTTCCCCATCTGTAAAATAACAACAACAACAACAATAATAATAATCCCCACTCTCATCCTTGGTGACTTCAACATTCATGTTGATGACCCATCTCAGCCCTCAGTCTCTTGCTTCCACTCCCTAGCTGCCTCCTTCAACCTCCACCTTTGGATCAACTCCCCCACCCATACTAATAGCCATTCTCTTGATCTTGTCCTCTCTAGAAACTGCTCTGTGGCTGATTTCTCCTTCGATCCTCATCCTATATCAGACCACTTCCTTGCCTCTTTCAATATTTCCCACTGTCCCCCCTCCTCTTCCCCTTCTCTACCCCCCTTCCGTGACCTTCAAGCTATTGATCCCCTGGACTTTGCCTCCTCTCTCTCTCCCCTTCTTCCTANTCTTGCATACGTATGGTGATCTATCCTTAGGCATCAGAAGAATTCATTTACTGAGGTGTAATTCGCAACCCTGCATTGTTAATCTGTATCTGTTGGAAGCTAGGCTATACTATAAACATTTTCAAACTAACTAGAGGGGTAAGGTTTGAGAGTGGCTCAGAGCTATTCTTAGCATCAGCTCACCTTAAGATAAGTAGGGAAGCTGGGACTGTGTGAGAAGGCAAAATGTGAGGCCTGGTATTCTAATCCATAGCTGTGCTAAAACCAAAAATGACTTGCATTCAGCAGACTCCATCCTGTGGTGGAGCACAGGATTTAAATATTTACACTTTAAAGCTTATGTCTGCTCTGAAGTGTGTACCTAGTAGGGTTGTGCAGAAGACACCCTCCCCTCCATTCATTTTAGTTTTAGTTTTTGTTTTCATTTACAAAAAACCCTTTGTTTGGGGGGGGGGGGTGTTTCATAAACAAAATGTTTGGATTTTTTTTCTTTTCATTTTCTAATTAAAAAAAAATAGTAATAAATAAAATAAAATCACGTCACATATGCAAAATGGCCACCGGGGCTGTTCTGTGCCTGTGCTGCCCTTTCCCACAATGGTGCTGATGCTGCTGGTGCCATTTTGGAAAAGGGCACACATGCATGAAATGGTCTGGTGGCCATCTTACCACATGCACAGTGATTTTTAAAAAATTATTTGTAAGTTTTATTTTTAAAATGAAAACGGATGAAAGCAAACAACAGTCATCCATTTTTGTATCTTCCATTACTAAAAGACTGGACTATTGCAGCAGTTTACATGGGGCTACCCTTGGTGACGGTTCGGAGACTGCAGCTGGAGCAGAATGCGGCAGCCCACCTCCTTATGGGGATGGGTCGCTGTGAGCATATAACACCCGTGCTTCATTTCCTGCACTGGCTGCCTATAGTCTTCTGGGCCCAATTCCAGGAAATCACCTCCTTACTCTCATGCAATACACTGAGATCATATTCCCTCCAACTGCCTGGAGAGCAAGGAGATCCAGTCAGAGTGCTGGATCCAAACTGGGAATCTTCAAATGCAGATAGAAAAAAATCAGGTCGCAATGTTACTGCCAGGGGCGTAGATAGAGTGGAATGGGCCCCTGGCCAAGAAGTCAAGATGGGCCCCTCTCTTTGTGTCCTGCTGGCAGGCCTGGGGGCGCTGCTATCAAAGACACCCAAAATGCAGCCAGTCTATTAAGCGCATTATGCCATGAAAATATATATATATATATATATATATATATATATATATATAAAACCAGTTCAGTTGTGCCCCCATAATCAATTCACGCTGCCACCACCCCACACCCAGTTCATTTGCGCCCCTGCCCCCATATAATCAATTCACACCTTCCCCCATCCATAACTATTTCATTTTCATCCCTGGGGCAGCATTAATTGTTTATATGGGGGGTGCAAATGAACTGGTTATGGGGTGGGGGTTTAAAAACAGTATTCCTGTTAGCAGTAACTTCATTAAGAAGAGTTAGTGAAATAGCAGTGATAACAATCTCAGAACCATATCTGCAGAGTTTCCAAGACAGAATAGATATTGCTTTACATCCTAAATTCCTACCTAAGATAGTATAAGTAAGACAGTTGTCGGCGCACCCCAATGAGACATGGAGACCTGTGTTGGTTTAAATGCTGGCTGCATTCTTTATTATAATCATTCAACTCAAGAGGCCGGTGGGAAAATTGCCTGGAAATTCTGGGTCCAGTATGCCAGCTAACAACAATAACTTATTAACTTGGTCGCTGATGTGGATGTGCCCTCCAGCGTCAGTGCTGCACTCAATACCCTTCCCCCTTCGACAACACCATGGCTCTGGCCAAAATGGGGGACCAAGCCCAGTTCTGGGCACGAGCCAGGAGGTAAGTGTTTTCCGGCCGGCAGACAGCGCTTGTCCTTTCCGGCCATCAAAACCAACCCCTCCCAGGGTCATGACCCCAGCGCGTGCTGTGCCCCGCCTCACGCCGGGTATCACTTCCCCATCTCTTAAGGAGATGTCTCATCCTATCCTACTTAATTCCTATTTAACCTACTATCGCATACTGGACCCCTGCCACTAAGGGGAAGACAATCCATTGTACTTCCCCGTCTACCACTGCCTCTCAAACCAATGACTCCAAATGCTGGGCCAGTGCCTGAATATAAAGCTCATTCCCTGCCATCAATAGGTGGACACCATCTTCTCTGAACAATTCGGCCCTGCCACGAACTATCCCAGGGTGTTTAATCACTGTGCAGCCGATACCCATCACCCACTTGCTCAGTTCTTTACTTACATTATGCCTAGCTCTATCTACCCAGATTGACCGTCCTATCCCAACAAATCCTGGGAAGTAAACTCTTCCATACAATATGGACCCCTTCAAACCAGCGTCTAATTGTCAACAAATCTTCTTTAACTTGTATAACTAAATTGACCCCTTTACGGGTGGGGAGGTCATTCTCTCCCAGGTGAACTATAATTACCTGCGGCGTTGGGGCACTTCTCATGGCCCCAGGGTTGGGAATAACTGGTTCCATCTCATCCCACTTTTTCCCAGCCAACCGCTTTATCTGCCCAGTGCACCATGCTGTGCCCCACGATCCATACCACCCTTCTTACTGATCAGCTAGGTGCGGGTCCTGAGGAAAAAGATAAAGGAGTTACTGGCTCTGGTATGGTCGTATGTATTTCTTATATGCCTTTAATCTCCATCTTCCCCCTGCCTTGATCGATTGAACTGGCAAACCGGCGGCGGCGGCTGTAGTGGCTGCCCCAATCCTGAATGAATGGGAACCAAAGTGCCCCGGGTAGAAACCTGCCCTGCCCAATACCGCCTTCATCACCGCAGTGAATTGAAGTGCCGTTCCATGCTGATGCACAAATAGCTCCCCCGGCACTGGTGGGTGAATAATACAATACATGCGGGTCTGTTCGACCGGGCATATGTTTTTGTTAGCACATCGATACAATTGCGCCCTTTGCCCTTTCCTTTGCTGATCGGTCTTAGAGTATCGAAGGTTCAGCTCGATCCTATGCTCGGTCCATCTGACATCCCGCATACCCAAAGCACGACCGGAGGTGTCCTTCCGGGATGTGGGAACCACCTCGTTAATTCAAAACCTCCCCAAATATGTTACTGCATACACCGCTGAGAACAGCTGCGTTTCAAAATTTATCTCGACAAATGGATGGTAAGCACCCCATCATCCGTACCAGTATTGGTGGTGTTATGGGCGACCTAATTACTGTAGACACTACAGACGACCTAGCCCAACATGCATTTGAGGAAAAAACCTCCATCCGGGGAAGTAAATCCGTTAAGCCTATTAATGAAAACCAGTGCTGCCACCTTACATTTAATGGTACCCACCACTAGGCCTTTCTCATGAAGTTGGATAACCTCCTGTTCTTTTTTGGGAAGACCATTGCCCATTCCATGTCAGGTTCTAAATTGCTGAAACTCGCTGTAGACTCTCCTGTAAGCAGCCTGGGTTCTGGGTGCCAAAGATCCCTGTATGATGTTCTGCATATTTATTTCCCAAGGTTCCATACACCTGGTGGGAGGGGATCTGCCATCTCCCTGGCCTCCGGTGCAAATTCCCGGAACCGTTTTATCTGAAACCGAGAAAGGGCATCGGCTATGCCATTGTTAATACCAGGTACATGGCGTGACAAGAACAATATATTGTTCATCAAACACAACCCCACGAATGCCAGAACCAGATGCATGATCCTTGGTGAACGGGATNAAAAAGCCAATATCCTTCCAGTAATTTAAGAACATAAGGAGTGCCATACTGGGTCAGACCAGTGGTCCGTCGAGCCCAGCATCCTGTCTCTGACAGTGGCCAATCTCGGTCATTTGAGAGAAGTACCCAACTGGTCACAATGTGGTGATTCATTCCCTGTTGTTCACTCCTGGTTGCCGACCGTAAGAGGTTATGTCACCCATACCCACTTGGCTAATAGCTGTTAATTAACTTAACCCTTCAAGAATATTTAAATATGGTAAATAAAACGTGCCAAGACTTTTTTTTTTTAAAGGGTTGTATGAGAAACTGAGTGTAACAGGGCAGAGTCCCAGTGGGCTGTTGACCCTTTAAGAGAGACAGAGTGGGCCCAAAGCCCTGCCCAGTGCCCACTCAGCAGTATAAAACATGGGAACAGGAAGTGGAAAGGGTCAAGAGACTGTGCTGGGCCAGCAAGGAGAAGGTGGATGAGTCAGCAGCCCCTGGACTGTGTTATGGATAATAAACTGTTTTAAGCTAATTCTGTATATGACTGAGTATTTGGGGCCTAATCCTGACACCACTCACCACAGATCACCAGAAGCTGTCACAAAGTGGTGGAGAAATTGGGCAGTTCCAACGTTGGCCATCAAGCAATCTTATGGAAGGGAACAAGAAGATCCTGCAGCGTGGTGACTAGTGAGTGGAGGATTGCGACCTGACCTTGAGCTATGTCCCGGTGCAAGTTGCTACTTTGGGGCCTGATCCTGACACCACTCACCACAGATCACCATAAGCTGTCACACTGAGATATAAGGATTTAATTGAAATCTAAATAAGAGTTTAAATATTGAAGGAGTTATCTTTGATCCAAATTCCACAGCTTTTCAATGTTTTTGTCTGAGTAACATCTACACGTATCAACCTTTTAGTCTTTATTTTCTACCAAACATATGCAACAAATATGGACAAATCGCATTACTTCCAACTAATTGCTCTAAGCAGGATTTTCAGAAGTACGTTCGTGGTTTAGGAGGACAAATCTTATTGTAAATAACCTCCTTAGTTTCCATAAAAGTTTTGGATGGATGGCTGTGGAGATTATTTGTGTATTTACATGATTGGGAAACATCTGTCCACAAGAAGATGTACCAGTCAGACATTCAGAAAGTTAATTAATTGGTTGGAAAAGCCAAGAATATTGACAAGGCATAATTCAAAAGTCTAGTTTCAGGATACACAATGATAATAATAAATAGATAGGTTTGAAGCTTCCTGAGGACCCCTCCAGGAGGAAGAAGCAGTTTGTTTAAATTAGATTAGTGTCTGAATAAGGAGTTTAACAGCAATACAATATGTTCTGAGATTTGTGGGGGACATAAAACATGTCCAGATTAAAGAAGAATCTAGATTAGAGAAGTCCAGATAAGGAAACTTCTACTGTCACTGCCAAACCAGTGATATGCTAAGAAAATGGGATACATGAGTTTACTGAAGTGTTTCTTCCAGGAATTGATATAGTATTTGTTGTTTTGAAAGAATAACATTTAACACCACCACCAACCAAAAAATAAAAGAAAGATAACGGGGGTGGGGGGGGGGNCAGACGATAGAGCAAGTAAATTCTTTCAGATATTTGGGGATCCTATTCCATCAATCAGGTGCCTGGAGAGCTCATGTATGGAGAGCATCAATACAAGCTAAGGCAACCACTCGACCGATCCTGCGTTATTTTAGAAAGACAGGAAGGAATGCTCCTGTAATAGCCCTCCAGGTATTCCAGAGTAAAGTGGCATCCCAGATGATGTATGGAGCCGAAATATGGGCCCCATCTTGTGGACATTTGTTAAATTCCCTACAGGTCTATTTTCTGCAGGGTCTCCTTGTTGCCCCAATTGGCATTCCCCATGCCGTGCTTAGGCTAGAGTGTGGCCAGAGTAGTTGGTACCACCAGGCCCTAGATCTGGCTATAAAATTATGGACAAGACTTAATAATGACCAGGGCTCACAACTAATGGTATTAGCAGCCAAAGATGCTCATTTAAATCCTTGGCGAGAAAAGATCGAGCTGTACTTTCAGACGTTGGGAGTTCCTGTTCCTTACCTGGCCCACAAGCCTATAGAGACAATATATAGTGAAATTGCCACTTGAGCCAGGGATATTGACAGACAAACAGATATAGCTAGAGTTAGAGCCTTGCCGCATATAGAGAAGTATCTCAATTGGCAACCAGAGGTGAAACAGATGGCGCCATATCTTAACCTTGGGATCTCAGTAAGAGGGAAACAGCTATTATTTCAAGCTCGAACAAATTCACTCCCTTCTAGTGTAACAGAAGGGAGAAGAAGAGATATCCCCTTTGATGAAAGAACTTGTCCCTTTGATAACACAAATGTGGAAACAGTCGAACACATTATAATGGACTGTCATCTTTATGACAGAATTAGGGAAGAGTGCCTGGCTGATCTATTGGCAAAGTACTCCATGGGCCATGCACCTATGCCCATTATGCCAGTTGAAGGCGGTGGATACAACTGAGCATATTTTTTTCCACTGCCCTGCTCTTATAGGCCCCAGAACCAAATTCCTAAGGGGCCCCTTTTTGGACTCTCTTCTTCTACGTAAAGACACCCAGAGTTTACTCGGGCCTATTGCCTCAGTACACTCCAGAAACATCCGCCGCCCATTCTTTTCCGCCTCAAGTGCCCTGGTTTCTGGGGGGGCTCCGGTATAAGACCGAATGATAGTAGGAATAGATGCAAGATAATATGTCTAAGCTGGCTCCCACCTACTATTCGGATTCCGAATATCATGTTCGATGTATATTGTATGTTGTTTTACCCTTGTATCTATTGTTATGTCATTTGTTAAAGGGCTGTGCCCTGCAAATAAACTTCTTTTATCCTATTGGCAAAGTACCCTGGAAGATCAAATACATCTGTCCTCCAACGATTATTGGCTGCCAAAGAGGACCAGATTTGGCAGAACTTGGCTTCCTTCCTGATACAGGCGGTTATGATAAGAAAGAACTTCTTGGAATTTAAATACTCAGAAATATGATAGGACTTAAGCATTATTATTATTATTATTATTACTACTGTACTTATTACTATTATTATTTATCAGGTTGAGTAAATTAATATTTTCCTCACACAATATAAGCTAAGGGTATTTAAGAATTAAGAGAAGTAGAGACTAAATACTAGATCTAAACTTGATCTATAATAGATCTTTGCAATATAGAAGGTCTAGGGAAAAAGGATAACTTATAATCATCTTGGGGTAGGAGTTAATGAGGTATGAACCAGACCAAAGTTATTAGCTAGGGAGGATATTGTCCCGAGGTATGCTTCCTAGGAATAGGAAACAAAGGAAAATCCAACTTAGGTAAACTATATGCGCAAAGGCTTAAACCCAAGATTAGGGAGTATACTTACATGTAAGCCTAGGGAGTACAGTCTAATTAGGAGCATTATTATCTAGGAATTATCTACCAGTATGAAAATGCACCTTGCAAGCAATGGGATAAGGTTCCTATACATCAACCAAATAATCATAGACATGGTAACTATTTAGAGTAATTTAAAATGTTTTCTTTTATATAGGGTTTATTTGTATTATGTTGGTATGTTTTTTAATTGTATAGAGCAATGACCTATGGTCACGCTAAATAAATTCAATTCAATTCAATTCATACTAACATGAGAGAGCGAGTGTGGTGTAGTGGCTAAGGTTTTGGACTTGGACTTGGGAAGCCAGGGTTTGAATCCCACCCTACCCATGAGCTCACTTGGTGGCCTTGGGCAAGTCACAATCTCTCAGCCTCAGTTCCCCATCTGTAAAATAACAACAACAACAACAATAATAATAATCCCCACTCTCATCCTTGGTGACTTCAACATTCATGTTGATGACCCATCTCAGCCCTCAGTCTCTTGCTTCCACTCCCTAGCTGCCTCCTTCAACCTCCACCTTTGGATCAACTCCCCCACCCATACTAATAGCCATTCTCTTGATCTTGTCCTCTCTAGAAACTGCTCTGTGGCTGATTTCTCCTTCGATCCTCATCCTATATCAGACCACTTCCTTGCCTCTTTCAATATTTCCCACTGTCCCCCCTCCTCTTCCCCTTCTCTACCCCCCTTCCGTGACCTTCAAGCTATTGATCCCCTGGACTTTGCCTCCTCTCTCTCTCCCCTTCTTCCTAGTCTTCTCTTCCTCCTCCCCTGACTCCGCTGTCTCTGCTCTCAACGCCTCTCTCTCCTCCACACTTGACTCCCATGCCCCTCTCTCTTCCCGCCCTGCCTTCTCCCACAACCCCCGTCCTTGGCTCACCCCTAGTATCCGCCACCTCCGTTCTTGCACTCGTGCTGCTGAACGACTCTGGCGCAAATCCCATTCTCACGCTGACTTCCTTCACTTCAAATTCTGTCTCTCCACCCTTACTTCTGCTATCTCCCTTGCTAGACAACACTACTATGCCTCCCGCATTGAGTCCTGTTCTCGGGACCCTCGCCGCCTGTTCTCTACCTTTGACTCCCTCCTCAAGCCTCCCTGTCCTCCCCCTCCTTCTTCCCTTTCTGCTCAGGATCTTGCCTCCTTCTTCACCTCCAAGATAGACAAGATCCGCCTCGACATCGCTTCCCACTCCTCTCTTCCCACTCCCACCCCTCTCCCTCCTCCCCCTCCTTCTCTCATGTCCTCCTTCTCCCCTGCCTCCCTTAAGGAAATCTCCTCTCTGCTCTCCTCCTCCAACCCTTCCACTTGCCCCCTTGATCCCATTCCTTCCCGCCTCCTCACCTCCATTACTCCCACTGTCGCCCCTTCCTTCCTGCACATCATCAACCTCTCCCTCTCTACTGGCTCTTTCCCTTCTGCCTTCAAACATGCCACAGTCTCTCCTATTCTCAAAAAGTCCACTCTTGACCCCTCTGACCCTTCTAGCTATCGTCCTGTCTCACTCCTTCCTTTTGCTTCCAAGCTGCTTGAACGTGTTGTCTACTCCCGCTGCCTTGACTTCCTATCCTCCAACTCCTCCCTTGACCCCCTCCAATCTGGCTTCCGCCCCCTTCATTCTACTGAAACTGCTCTCGCTAAGATCACCAACGATCTTCTGGTGGCTAAATCTAAACGTCTCTATTCCATTCTTGTCCTCCTTGATCTCTCTGCTGCCTTCGATACTGTTGACCACTCACTCTTGCTGGATTCCCTTCACTCCCTTGGCTTTTGTGGCTCTGTCCATAACTGGTTCTCCTCCTACCTCTCTGACCGCTCCTTTAATGTGTCTCTCTCCAACTCCGCCTCCTCCTCCTTCCCCCTCTCAGTTGGTGTTCCTCAAGGCTCTGTTCTTGGCCCTCTCCTCTTCTCGATCTATACCTCATCCTTAGGCAAACTCATTGCCTCCCATGGCTTCCAATACCACCTCTATGCTGATGACACTCAACTCTATCTCTCTACTCCCTCTCTCTCTCCCTCTGTTCAAGCTCGTCTCATCAACTGTCTCTCTGACATCTCTACCTGGATGTCTCAACGTCAACTCAAACTCAACATGGCTAAAACTGAACTCCTTATCTTCCCCCCTCATCCTTCCTCTCCTTCCTCACTGTCAATAACTATTGATGGAGTCACCATCCTGCCTGTCCCCCAAGCCCGTAGCCTAGGCTTCATCTTTGACTCAGCCCTTTCTTTTAAACCCTACATTGACTCTGTTGCTAAATCCTGTCGCTTCTCCCTCCATAACATTGCTAAGATTCGCCCTTTTCTCTCTGTCTCGTCTGCCAAAACTCTTGTTCATGCTCTGGTCATCTCTCGCCTCGATTACTGTAACCTCCTTCTCACTGGCCTTCCCCGGTCTCACCTTTCTCCCCTCATCTCTGTCCAAAACTCTGCTGCCAGGGTCATCTACCTCGCCAGTCGCTTCGACCATGTGCAGCCCCTCCTCTCTTCGCTTCACTGGCTTCCCCTTCCTGAACGAATCCTGCACAAGCTCCTAGTCTTCACCTATAAAGCTCTTCACAACCTTGCTCCCCCCTACCTCTCTGCACTTATCGCCCTCCATACTCCAGCCCGTGCACTTCGCTCCTCCTCTGTCCCTTCTCTCACCCTTCCACGCCTTCCCTGCTCCCCTAAGCGCCTTCGTCCCTTCTCACTTGCTGCCCCCCATGCCTGGAACTCCCTCCCTGTCCACATCCGCCTTGCCCCCTCCCTTCATACCTTCAAATCTCTCCTTAAAACTCACCTCTTTCGCTCTGCTCTGTCTGACTCTTTATCCTGCTGAGCCACTATTCCTATACCTACGATCGGTTTACCCTTATCCTTGCAACATGGACCTGCCTGCTGTCATTCTCATCGTAACCAAGCCAAGTACGTGCACTTGAGACCTCGCATCTTCATGAATGTTAGACCCCTTGTCTCTCCCTCTGTTCCCCTTCCTATGTCTCTCCCCCAGCTCCTGTCTCTCAGATTGTAAGCCCTAGGGGCAGGGACTGTGTCTATTTTGTTACTTTGTAAAGTGCCAGGTACACTGCTGGCGCTATATAAATGTTTGTTGATAATAATAATAATAATAAAAAATGGAAATATGTGTCTGTCTTTCTGTCCTTGTGTTCCCCTCGCTTGTGTCCATCTTAGATTGTAAGCTCACTGGGCAGAGACCTGTCTCTGAAATCTGTGTCTGTAAAGCACTGTGTATGCCTAGTACAGCTGTAGAAATGATAAATAGTGGTGGTAGTAGCACTGATGCCAGTGAAACTAATCACATGAGAACAAGATTATATGCTTGACTAAAAATTGCTAGATTATGTTGGTAAGCTCCTATTAAATTTTTACCTCCATGCTTAAGTCCCATTTTCACAAATGACGTTAGTGCTTAGGTGCCTAATCATTTGAACGAAAATACTATAATGGTGTACTAGCTGGTTTCTAGAAATATCACACAGTAGCTACCAATCTCATAACACAGTATTTTGTTAACAGGTTTATAAAACAAATAAATAAAAAAATAAACACCCACCCTTGAGTGTTCCTCTAATTTTCGCAAGTTGATGGAGTAGCAGGAAGTGGTAAGTATCAGAGAAAATCTTAGAGAGAGAAACAAAAGGAGTAAGAAAAGATGTAAAGAGAGTTTGGGAAATATTTTTAGAATTGTAGACACTTAAGTTACTAAGAGAATGGAATGCAAGCTATAAGGTAGTATCTGTACACCACTGTGTATGACTGGTAACACTATTGAAATGATTAGTAGTAATAGTAGTAATAAAAAGCAAGCTTACTGTTCATTGGAACAATTAAAAAAAAGTGGTTCGTAAATTATACAGGAACAGCCATGAGCACCTGAGGGGAGAGATATATCGCAGACAGAGATATATCGTCCTGGATTGGCCCCTGCGGTCTTCCGGGGGTGCCTTGCTCGAGGTCCCCTAAGTTTTTTGGGGGGCCGTACAAGGGAGGGCATTCTCGGTGACTGCACCGCGCCTTTGGAACTCCTTTCCAGTAGAGGCCCGGCTGGTCCTAGATGTTCCCTCCTTTCGGAGAAGTTGTAAGAAGTGGCTATTCCACCAGGTGTTTTGCGGGGGAGAGGGGTAGTGGGTGGGGGAGGGGTAGTGGGGT
The DNA here is from genome assembly GCA_003113815.1 of Sphenodon punctatus. Taxonomy (NCBI): domain Eukaryota; kingdom Metazoa; phylum Chordata; class Lepidosauria; order Sphenodontia; family Sphenodontidae; genus Sphenodon; species Sphenodon punctatus. The sequence goes on from QEPC01005146.1 coordinate 1,528,008, forward strand.
GGGTGGGATGTGTTTCTCTGTTTCCTCCTTTTATGATTTACTTTAATTGTTTTTAATGATTGTAAGCTGCCCCAAGCTGCCTGCGGCAGGAGGGGCATGGTCACAAGCCTTTTAAAATAAATAAATAAAATAAATATATGATAAAGCGTATGTGTACCCCAGTTGTGGAATCTTTTAATATATAAGGAGTCCATAAAACTGGCATGCATGAAATTTTTTGAGGGAAAAAGCCAATATCCTTCCAGTAATTTAAGAACATAAGGAGTGCCATACTGGGTCAGACCAGTGGTCCGTCGAGCCCAGCATCCTGTCTCTGACAGTGGCCAATCTCGGTCATTTGAGAGAAGTACCCAACTGGTCACAATGTGGTGATTCATTCCCTGTTGTTCACTCCTGGTTGCCGACCGTAAGAGGTTATGTCACCCATACCCACTTGGCTAATAGCTGTTAATTAACTTAACCCTTCAAGAATATTTAAATATGGTAAATAAAACGTGCCAAGACTTTTTTTTTTTAAAGGGTTGTATGAGAAACTGAGTGTAACAGGGCAGAGTCCCAGTGGGCTGTTGACCCTTTAAGAGAGACAGAGTGGGCCCAAAGCCCTGCCCAGTGCCCACTCAGCAGTATAAAACATGGGAACAGGAAGTGGAAAGGGTCAAGAGACTGTGCTGGGCCAGCAAGGTGAAGGTGGATGAGTCAGCAGCCCCTGGACTGTGTTATGGATAATAAACTGTTTTAAGCTAATTCTGTATATGACTGAGTATTTGGGGCCTAATCCTGACACCACTCACCACAGATCACCAGAAGCTGTCACAAAGTGGTGGAGAAATTGGGCAGTTCCAACGTTGGCCATCAAGCCATCTTATGGAAGGGAACTAGAAGATCCTGCAGCGTGGTGACTAGTGAGTGGAGGATTGCGACCTGACCTTGAGCTATGTCCCGGTGCAAGTTGCTACTTTGGGGCCTGATCCTGACACCACTCACCACAGATCACCATAAGCTGTCACACTGAGATATAAGGATTTAATTGAAATCTAAATAAGAGTTTAAATATTGAAGGAGTTATCTTTGATCCAAATTCCACAGCTTTTCAATGTTTTTGTCTGAGTAACATCTACACGTATCAACCTTTTAGTCTTTATTTTCTACCAAACATATGCAACAAATATGGACAAATCGCATTACTTCCAACTAATTGCTCTAAGCAGGATTTTCAGAAGTACGTTCGTGGTTTAGGAGGACAAATCTTATTGTAAATAACCTCCTTAGTTTCCATAAAAGTTTTGGATGGATGGCTGTGGAGATTATTTGTGTATTTACATGATTGGGAAACATCTGTCCACAAGAAGATGTACCAGTCAGACATTCAGAAAGTTAATTAATTGGTTGGAAAAGCCAAGAATATTGACAAGGCATAATTCAAAAGTCTAGTTTCAGGATACACAATGATAATAATAAATAGATAGGTTTGAAGCTTCCTGAGGACCCCTCCAGGAGGAAGAAGCAGTTTGTTTAAATTAGATTAGTGTCTGAATAAGGAGTTTAACAGCAATACAATATGTTCTGAGATTTGTGGGGGACATAAAACATGTCCAGATTAAAGAAGAATCTAGATTAGAGAAGTCCAGATAAGGAAACTTCTACTGTCACTGCCAAACCAGTGATATGCTAAGAAAATGGGATACGTGAGTTTACTGAAGTGTTTCTTCCAGGAATTGATATAGTATTTGTTGTTTTGAAAGAATAACATTTAACACCACCACCAACCAAAAAATAAAAGAAAGATAACGGGGGGGGGGTGGGGGGGGGGAGGGAATCTACATGTGTACTGCATAACTTAGTGCTAGGTCACAAGCTGTACAACATTAGTCCTTTTAATCAGAAGAAGCACCAATAGCAAATTATGATTACTGTGCGTGGCCGCTTTTAGACATGTTCCGCGCACAAGCAGCGTGAATCATGCCGCATGTAAAAATCCTGTAGGCGGGGTTTAGATGAGACATTTCGCACGTTATAGCCGATTATGCATTCTTTTAAAACCATGAACTGTATACATTAAGGTATTTAGTTCGCTGTTTTAAAAGAATGGACAGCTGGCTGTAACGCGCAAAACGACACGTCTAAAACTTGCCCATGGGATTTTTAGATGCGGCGGGATTTCACTCCACATCTGGGTCGCACACATCTAAAAGCGATCTAAGAGCCCCTGAATGTTTCTTTATTTAGCACTAGATAACTTTTATGAAGTGATGTTACATCGCTTTAAAAAATGTAATACAATCAGCTGACTCATCCTCTTTAGATTGTCCTTAATATTTCTCAGTCATTATAAAGCTACTCTAAACCTTTTGCTTAGATATAGACCAACATCATAGTCTGAAACCTTGAGAAAATATATATGGGGAATTAAATTCACTGAAGTAAATTATCCTAAGTTTGCTGGCAAGTGGTATTACTACCTGATTCAGTTACTTACTTTATAACAGTAGATGCATAAAGGCTTCTGTCAGTGTAATTGCTTTCTTTGTGGCCTATTTTCCAGAGAATCATGAACTTATTGTTACCAGGTCTAGACAATGTGATCTGTTAACTTAATGACATATTAATAACTGCTTTTGCTGAACCAGCACGCAGACAGAAATTGGAACATGTTGTTAAGAGACACTGCACTAGTTAGCACTCAAGCTAGAAGAAAAGTCAATTCTTTCAATCCTCCTATTTTGTTGAATACTATGGAGACACTTTAAACATTCACTATACAAAATACAAATGAATGGCCTTTGTGATTTTTATCAATTTCAACCCACCTTTTGTAGCTGAGGTATTTTTTCTAGTGTGGTAGCCTTATAAGATGTACATACATGACTCAGAAACATTAGTCAATCTTTTAACTGAACTGTCAAAACAGAAGTCTTAGGAATGGACTGGAAATATCAGCATGTTTTTGATTAATTAAGAGAAATCTATTATTTTCAAAGTTTTTACAGTATTGAAATCTATCATGTTCAAACTACCATGACTTAACGTTATCAACTATAGTATAGAACCCTTAGCTAGAGTTTGTTCTGAACACTTCGCGTGCATAATACCACTGACCTCAGTAGATTGTGCCATAGACCAGAACCCCATGTTTTCTGAACAATAATAATAAATAATAATAATAATAATAATGATAAACTCAAAATGCTGCAACCAGAGAATTAGTGTTGAAACTCAGTATTTGAAATTACTTGTTTTTTTACTGAGTATCTCTGTATTTGACTTGGATTTATTGAGTACCAGTAGTAACCAAGGAATCAGCCTGGTACTTGGTATTTGGTACTTGGTTTAGTACTCAGACCAACGTACGGGGCTTTTCCTGCCCCTGTAAAAGGTTACTCTGTACTCCAGAAAATATTCTGTACTCATTTTTAATTTACTGAGTATTTTACCACATACCAAGTGGTGAGTAGTCTTCCGCGTTTACAAGAACCGGACAAACACTTGCAGCCACTCCTCGGAAACTTGGAAATACTCGTGAATAAAATTTTTACTATTCATTTCAGGCCTACAGGAAACCCAAATTCTGTGATCAGAAAATCCATGAATAATTAAGTTTCCTGGCATGCAGTTTCACCCAATTTAGACATCTCCTATCTTACAAAAATACACAAAATACCAGTAAGTCACCCATCTAAAATGAATGAACGAATGAATGAATAAATCAATCAAATAAACCAATATATTTCTGTTTAGCGCAGCACACTCTAACGNGCAGGTACTGTAGAGGAAATATCCCCTGAGAGGCTCATACCTCATTTTGGTGGGGGGTATGATTAATTTAGGGCACCAGAGTCGGGGAATTAATCCCCAAACTAGAAATGCAGACCAGGAAAAGGCTGGGGCCACTCAGAACTGCAGTGAGGCAAAAAACCATGGAAGAGTTTGCCCCCAGAGACAAGACTGTTACTAGAGGTAAGGCCCATAAGACCACCACCCCCCCCCAGGCCCCAGGATATGGCAACTAGGGAAGTCTCTCCCATAAATTTAGCCTCGGGGCCAAACATACATAGGATAGTAGGCCCAGTGGAACAAGATCTTATGAGTAGCCCTTCTCAGAAGTGTGACCAACCTTTTTGTGGAGGGAAAAAAGAGGAGGGGTTCCTAAGGAACAACTTGGACAGAGATATTGCCCTTAAGCTGGGGAAATTGTTGGGGAGGTTCCAAGAACAGGAGGCCCAGTGGGCTGTCCTTAATGATAACTATGTAGAGATTAAAAAATTAAATCAGAGATTAGGAAGCAAGCAGGGAGTAGAACAAGATTATGCCAAACTAGGAATACAAACTTCCAATTTGGAACTCCATCAATTGGAGGATAGGGGGACTGAGACGTGACCATCATCTGCCAGAGCGCTCGCCTCGCCTAAAGAGAACCAGGAGGGGCCGAAGCCTAAGAGATTAAAGTCCCAAATAATAAGACCTATTCAGGGGGCTCTCTCCTTTCATATCAGGCCCCTCCCAAATGGCTTTTGTCCCACATGGCGAACAAAAAAGGACATATGTCGTCATATCTCCTTTATGTTAGGGGAACAGATTCCAAGGAATCATATTGAGAAAATCTGCCTTATCCCAGAGAGAGAAAGAAACCAGAGAGTGATTGTTTATTTTACCAACCAAAAGTTAGTGTCACACATTCTGTGGCACTCACCCCTATTATTCTCCTGGGGAGTCCAGCTAGGGGAAGTGATGGATTATGTAGACAACATTGAAACCCCTAGGGCAGACCCAGAGGAACAGGATATGCAAACAGGGGAAGGGGGATTAGACCTAGGTCCAGGGATATNTCATGTCTGTTTTCACCCTTAATCATTTTTTTAAAAAAGAGATTCAGGAAATACTTCCAGTAGTTTTTTCTGGGCAAACTGCTTGCAAGATGTGCTATGATTGAGTCTTTATGAAAGCTAGTCACAAATAGCCTGCGTACTAATTGCTGTTAAAAATCCTGTCATCTCAAGGGTGGATCCTCAATCTGTTGAGGCACAGAATGAGTAACAATACACATATAAAATAGACAAAATAAACCCAAATATTTAAATGCCAAAATAAAACAAAGTAAAAACATACATTTCCCTAGCCCACAATATCCCAGCCCTATCCTGACCTGCCAAACGCCTAGCCAAACAAAAAGATTGTACATTGCCTCCAGAAGATGAGTAGGTTCAAGCTTAGACAAGCCTTCAAGAGATGGGAGTTCCATAATTGTGGGACAGCCAACAAGAATGCCTCCCTGTGTGCTCTTGCAAGTACCATATGCTTGCCAAGTTTCTACAGCAAGAGGGCATTTGCCAACCCACCAGCCTGACAATAAGACAAGGAGACTTAGCTTGGAATAACATGGAAGCAACCCTTTAATAAATAACAACAAACAGGTATCCAGTCAAGTAAGAAACAAAGTGGGTACAGTGCTAACACTACACAACCCAGGAAGTCCAAATCTGATCAAGTGAGGGACGAAAAAGCACTGCGAGGAAGGCAAAAACCTCCAAGCTTAAAAGCCTATCCGCTCTGGGACAAAAATTCCTTTCCAACCCGAAACTGGAGGTTCATAAGCACAGTATGTGGTTCAAGAGGGAGGGAGGGAGGGTGGGCTCTTTCTCTCAGCAGCATTAAAGCACAAAGCCTGCCTCAGGCTGAGCACTGTCCTATATGGGGGTTTGAAAACAGAGCTCTCCAAGAGCGTCTCCCAGCCTGAGAAGCATGAAAGTGCCCTCAGGAATCTTTGGGTGTCTCCGTGAGTCAGCCACTCCAAGCCTCATACTGCCAGGCTCGCTCAGCAGGGGGAGGCAAACCCCGCTCAGGGTAAGTCACTGAGCAGTCTTGCCACCCCACCAGCCCGACACTAATACAAGGATACTTATTAGTTTAGAATAACATGGCAGCAACCCTTTATTAAATAACAACAAACACGTATCCAGTCAAGTAATAAACAAAGATGGTACAGTGCTAACAGAGTAAGTTCATAACCAAGCCCACTCAGGGGTGTGAAATCAACTCCCCCGCCCTCCTAGCCCAGGTAAAATTGGATTGTGTGACAATAACACAATAAACTACACTCCACCCAAGGGAGGAGTGGGAGAAAGTGCACACGTGTCCAACCTACCAATCCGCCCAGACCGGTGACACAGGGCTTGTGCCAGAACACAGGACCACTTCCTGAATAGTAACAAAACAATAGACAGTCAGTAAAATCAAAAGAATGGATTAACAACCTGTAAACAACAATATTAATTAGTGCATTTTATGAAGTCTGGAATATGAAATCTACGTCCTGACATAACACTTATAAGCTTACAACTTCCATCTCCCTATAGCCTTGATACCTGAAGCAGGAAAGCCTGCTTGAGCTGCAGTTGTTGCCACGCTGATCCTAAAGGAATGTGCCCCAAATTCATATGGGCATAATCCCAAAACTCCCAGTATCTTCCTAAAAACTGCAACAAACTGAAATTTTGTCAAGGGGGACCCATCAGCGTGGATGAAAAGAGCTTTGCACCCATCAGGTTGAATATCTATAAAGCCACGCATGGCCCGTACCAGGCACAATGCCCAATTTGGAGATGCATGGAGACAGATCTCCACACCTTGACCACTCTGATCAGCCTTGGAATGTCTTAAAAAGAGAAACCGTGCACTGGCTTCAAACCTCACATCTGTCACCATAAGTGCATGCCCCAGACTGCCTTGCTTTGATGATACCACTAACTCACGTATTTGAAATTCTCCATTAAAAACCACTAAGAACGCTGACTGATATAATGCAATTTCATTAACATAAAAACAAATCAACTACAAAGTGGACAGAATCTTTTCTAGAATAGACAATGTTACTGGACGGTGACCGTCAGTACCACCTTCTGTCTCTCTTGAGCATCCCTCCAAAGCCTTTTTTTTTTTACCTGAAAACCACTACATGGGTCACTGCAATGATTCAGCTTGGCATGAAAAAAAAACAGCCGCAAGCCTGCCTGCTATGGTCTTTGCTGCCAAACCCTCCTTACAAAGTGAGACAGTGTACCTGAGTACCTGTTCCTCAGTAGGAGGGAATTAATATCCATTCCCATAGAAACTCTAAAAACTTTGAACTGCTCAAACCAGGCATCTTTTTTACTGGACTGTGTGGAAAGCACTAATGAACTCCTCACCGCTTGTTCAATCACTCGACGACTCCACAGATGGACCAGAATCTGAATTGGGATCTCTTCTGCCTCTGGTGCCATCTGCCTGAAACGAGTTGTTTGAAACCAAGAGAGAGTATCAGCAATTGAATTACACACTCCAGGGACATGCTGGGCACTAAAGATGATATTGTTCCTTAAACAGGCCAAAACAAATGCTTGCACCAACCGCATGAACCCCATAGACTTAGATGACATGGAGTTAACAACATAGACTACTGTCATATCATCACACCAGATAAAAATGCTCTTACTCTGAAACTCGTTAGTCCAAATTAACACTGCCACAAGGAGCGGAAATAGTTCAAGGAATGTCTGATATCATAATATTCCTGTCTCAGATCATTCCAATGGCCATGGCTCAGCACACCAGGCTCCCTTGTAATATATGAACATAAGAAGTTCCATACTGGGTCAGATCAGTGGTCCATCAAATCCAGCATCCTGTCTCAGACAGTGGCTAATCACGGGGGCCTGGGAGAAGCACCCAACAGGTCACCATGCTATTTATTCCCTGTGGGTCATCTCCAGGCTCCCGACAGTAAAGGGTTTCGTTCCCCAATCCTATCTGGCTAATAGCTGCTTATGGAACTAACTTCCAGAAACTTGTCCAAACTCAGCTATACTGCTGGCCATGACCACCTCCTCTGGCAGTAAATTCCACAACCTAATTGTACTCTGAGTGAAAAAATACTTTCTTTTGTTTGTTTTTACTCTGCCACCTGTGAGTTTCATGGAGTGTCCCCTAGTTTTAGTACTAGTTAGGAGGGTAAATAACCGTTCCCTGTTTACAAGTTCCACACCACTCATGATTTTATAGACCTCTATCATATTTCCTCTCAGCCGTCTCTTTTCCAAGCTGAAGAGCCCCAACCTATCAAGCCTTTCCTC
>QEPC01005146.1:1542658-1556410 GCA_003113815.1 Sphenodon punctatus
TTTTTTTTTTTTCCTCTCTCTGTTAGACTATATCTACTAAGTGGGAATATACCTCGTTCTGAATGCTGCTCCTCTTCCCCTTTTCCTTCTATTTTGGAAATATTGTACTTATTTGAATGTTTAATCAATGTTTGAGTGTTTTTCTTTGTTTTCTTGGCTAAATGGCGAAAGCTAAGTCTAATAAATGTTGATATTGATTGAGGTTACAAATTACTACAAGTAGGTTTGCAATTTCACATTTGAGTTCCTTCAGAACTCTGGGGTGAATACCATCTGGCCCTGGTGATTTGTTTGTATTAAGCTTGTCAATTTGCTCTAGAACCTCCTCCAGGGTCACGCTGATTTGTGACAGTTCATCCAATTCATCACCTACAAAGTAGGATTCCAGCGTGGGTATGTCCCCAACATCCTCTGCAGTGAAGACCAAAGGAAAGAACTCGTTTAGTTTCTCTGCAATCTCCGTATCCTCCCTGAGTGCCCCTTTTACTCCCTGGTCATCTAATGGCCCAAGCGACTCCCTAGCAGGCATCTTGCCTCTGATATACTTGAAAAAGGTTTTATTTGTTTTTGCCTCTTTAGCAAGTCTCCTTTCAAATTCTTTCTTGGCCTGCCTTATTAGCCACCTTATAGTTACGTTGCCAGTGTTTATGCTCCTTTGTATTTTCCTCATTGGGATTAGCTTTCCATTTCTTAAAGGATGCCTTTTTGGCTCTAATAGCCTCCTTTGCGTCTCCATTTAGCCACAGTGGTAGACATTTAGTCCTCCTGCTTCCTTTTTTATCTTGTGGGATGCATGTAATCTGGGCTTCCAAGATGGTGCTTTTCAACAGCCTCCATGCCTCTTGCAAACATGTAGTCCTTTCAACTGTACCTTTTAGTATCTTTCTAACTAGCTTCCTCATTTTGGCATAGTCTCCCTTTTAAAAGTTAAATGACAGTGCTGTACTTTTAATTAACTTTCCCACTCCAGCAAATTTGATTATATTATGATCGCTATTGCCTAGTGGCTCGGCCACAGTTACTCCTTGCACTAGTTCCTGTGTGCCACTTAGGACTAGATCTAAAGTAGCTCCTCCCCTCGTTGGTTCTGGAACCAGTTGCTCTAAAAAGCAGTCATTTATGGCATCCAGAAATTTTACCTCCACATCCCGCCCTGAGGAGGCATTCACCCAGTCAATATTGGGGTAGTTGAAGTCACCCATTATTATTACGTTCCCAGTTTTAGTAGCCTGTTTAATCTCTGTTAGCATTACATAATCATTTATCTTATCCTCAGTCTTAAGATACTCTACTTCCTCTAAAGTAACATCCTTTGGAGATGCCACAGCCTAAACTGTACACTCAGCAGTGCCTGTCAGCTTTCCCCCAGGTTCTAGTTTAAAGACTGCTCTTCTATCCCATTTTTATTTTTTAGCGCCAGCAGCCGAGTTCCATTCTGGTTAAGGTGGAGCCCATCCCATTTGTATAGGCTCTCCTTTCCACATATGCCTAAACCAAAAACTCCTGCCACATCAGACTGGACCTATAGGTCAGCCTGAAGACACAATTAATCCCTTCAGAATGATGCACCATTGAAACTGGCCAAGAACTTGAATCACGTTGCTTAACCTTCCCGCATATCATTATTAATTCTTATCCAATGGTGTGGGGCATGCCCCCCAGCAGATGTCCTATACAATCTGGCCAAAATGGCATGACCCAGCATTACTACCTTGCAAGCAAAGTTGAGTGACCCCAGAAGAGACTGCAGTTCTTTCAAGGTGACTTTCTTACAACACGTTACCCATGCCACTTCCCTCCTAAGCAGAGTCAGCTTTCTGTCAGGCAGCCTAAAACAACCTTACACCAAATGGAGCTCAATGCCCAAATAAGTAAGAATAGTCGCTGGAACCTCATCTTTTTCTTCAGCAAAAGTAACCCCAAGCTTGGTGGCTATCTCCTGAAAAGTATGCAAGAGATGCTCACATTCCTGTTCATTGACACGTCCCACGAACAAAAAATCATTGAGATAATGTGAAATAAGTGCATCTTGTGGCCTTGGCGAACCTCCCATTCCAACATGTGACTGAAGATCTTAAATGTGGCATAAGAAATGGCACAACACATAGGCATGGCTTATCATAGTAATAACAACCGTCAAACATGAATCCTAACAAATCAAAATCCTCGGGGTACACTGGCAAGAGTCGAAAAGCTGATTTTAATATCGCATTTGGCCAATAAGGCTCCAGGCCCACAACTCCTCACCATGTGCACTGCAGAGTCAAAAGAGGAATAACAAACTGAGTAGAGGGCAGGATCAATTCACCGAACCACCCTTGGGGTAAGAAAGGTGGTGAATTCCTTCAAACGGGATTCTAAAATGATCCCTAAAATCCAAAATTAAATAAACCGCTTCACTTGGCTTCAGATAATCCACCAACCAATTCCTCAGAACCTCCACCTTAATTGGTGTTGACGCCCTTACTCAGAGTTGACCCCACAGATTAAGCTACCTTTCCATAGGAGGCACCACTACCCCACCCGCTACCTTTACCCTGCTTGGCTCTGAAACAGTACAAGGCAGCATGTCACCCAAGGCAGGTGGTGCAGCCATAACAAAACTTGCATGCTTGGCAAAAACACTTCCCTTTTTTGTTGAAATTATTATTAATTATTAATTTTAATTATTATTAGCATTTATATTGTGTCAGCGATGTACCTGGCGCTTTACAAAAAATAAGATAGACACGGTCCCTGCCCGAGAACTTACAATCTAAAGACAGGGGATGGGGAGACAGGGAAGGGGGAACAGAGGGAGAGATAAGGGAAGCGACATTCATGAGGAGCCCAACAGACCAGATTCCCAGCACCAGCTTTCACCGCATCAGAGCACTCAGGCTCAGTCTTGTCACATAACCCTTTCATCAGGACATGCCCACTGTCTGCGCGCACCTGACTTCCTGACTGAAGCCTCCTGTGAGCAGGAGGGGTGGGATATATATTTTAAATAAATAAATAAAAAATACACTCCAGCCATAGTTTCCCAACATACAAATCCCACCTCATAGTGAGGTTAATAGATGCCGTCATCTGGAAGGTTTTGTCATAGTGAAGCCAGCCTGAGCCTTGAAATGTTTTAAAGGCCTTATGTACTATATCAGAGTACTACAGCATGGCTGAAGCATGCTAAGTCTGCACCTGTATTACCTCTCCTATATAGATGGTGTAGGCAGAAACCCAGTTACTCCAATTACAATCTGCCTTGAGTTTCTTGATCTTCTCCTGTTCCTTTCTGTCAGGCTTATCATTAGGATCAGGGATGGGCTCCCTGAAAAGGAGAGCAAATATATTAAAATACTTTCCCTTCCATATCTTCTCTTGTGTGCTTTGGAGAAGATGCTCACCCAGGCGAGCAAAAACCTCTGCGTAGTGGATAATGGAACCCACAGACTGCTGAGGGTGACTAATGCCAGATTGCTAAACTTGTACTTGATTGCTCAACAGCCTGCATTGCCCCTTGCCAAACACCAGCGCAATTAGAGACCAGGTCTGTAAAAGGAGGAGAATCTGGAGACAACTGCATTCCCTGGAATACAGGTCTCCCCACTCCATCATGCACCATCCCAGTAAAACCCCATATTAGAATCACTCCTATCCCCGTCACCATGCTGACTACTGGGATCAGCCCCCTCCCCCCAGGCGAAGCCAAAGAAACCTCTTCCCCAGGTATGGAGGTGACAGCATTGATCCCTACAAACTCACCAGCAAGAAGAGTAGCCACACGCCACCCCCTCAGACTCCTTTTCCCTTCTGAAGCTCATCAAGTCTCCCTGCCAAACTCCTCACCATTGTTGCCAGGTCGCCATCTCCTCCAGTGTCCCTGGAAGAAGCAGCAGAATCTGGCTCACCTTCTTCCTGCCTTGAGCACCCCTAGGTGTAGGAAGGCCAATACCAGCAACGGGAGCCTGGCCTGACTCCAGCCGCCTCTCCTGCAAGGCCACTACCCAGGCCTGCAGATCAGCCACAGCTTGCCGCAAATCAGAGCCTCGGGGCTGCTCGAGCTAAAGCCATGGCTGAGCCTCAGAAGTACTTCCCAACCCCCTGGACCTCTTTCCCCCCACCTCAACAGGCCCACCACGAGGCCACTTGGATCTTTAGGGAGACATACTCACCTGCTTCCTCACCACTGGATCGTTGAGAAGCATGCGGCGAGAAGAAGGCCCAACAACTCTTCCTCTCAGCAGCATTACAGCACAAAGCCCACCTCTGGCTAAGTGCTGACCTATACGTGGGTTTGAAAACAGCGCTCTCGTGAGAGCGCCCCCCTACCCAAGAAGTGCAAAAACGGCCTCAGGAATCTTCAGCTGTCTCTGTGAATCAGCCGCTCCAAGCCTCGTACTTCCGGGTTCCTTCGGCAGGGGGAGGCAAACCCTGCTCAGGGTAAGTCACTGAGCAGCCTTCTGGTTGACCTCAGAGGCCATGACGGGATGAGGGATAAGGCAGACTTTCAGATATTTGGCTATTTACAGGTTAAAACCAGCACCATGAATTGTGCCCAGAAAGTTATAGGCAGCCAGTGCAGACTCTGTAATGTTCTCCTGGCAACAAACCCTGACCACCACATTCTGCACCAGCTGCATCAAGGGCAGCCCCAAATAGAGCACATTGTAGTAGTTTAGCCTTGAAGTTATGATGGCATAGATGACCTCGTGGCCAGGTCTAAATCCAATAAAAAAGATCACAGCCTTCTCACTAAATTGAATGGGTGAAAACTTAAGCACTCCTGGACCGCCGTAACCTGATAATCCAGGAACAGCAATGGATCCAAGAACACCCCAAGGTTGTGAACCTGAGTTATCAAAGGCAGCTGGATCTCATCAATGGCAGGTTTCCCAATGTCCAGGTCATGAAGTCAACCAACCATCATCATCACAGTCTTGTTTGGATGCAGCTTCAGAAATTAATTGGATTTATTTCTCTCACCGGTGCAGTTGGGCTCCACCACCAGCTGGGTCACTGAACAGTCTTTAATATTAATCTAGAGATTTTATACCATTAGAATTTAGTATTGTTTTATATTGTTTCTATTTTTATGCTATATTTATATATTTTATATTGTAATTCCTGTTTGTAAAATTGTAAGCCGCCCCGAGTCGTGCATGGTGAGAGGGGTGGGGTATAAATGAAAATATAAATAAATAATGATCAGTGGGAGTGCTTTTGCACTGCTAAAGCTTATATCTATTTTAAGCGGGTCACCACATATTCGGAAGCTGCAAAACCTGTCTGTGGGATCAAAAAGGTTGAGAAATACTACTCAAAGGAAGGTGTTTGAAGGCTTACAGGCATGCTGACCTGTAAACCAAGAGGTAGTGTATCTTTAATAACCTATCTCTTACAAGAAGTAGGTCAATGTTACATGACATATGATCCCTTGTATTGTCAGTCTGAGATTTTGTTAAGTGAAATGTCTTTTGGCAGTTGTGTGAAGAGCAATTCATGTAACCTAACATTATTAAATAAATCCCAAGGGGAGGATTTGTGTGTAAGCAGGAAATCAGTCTCAATGTTCCCAAAACAAAGACTGAGAGAGAGAGATTTCTAGAAAATATCTGAATACCACTGCACATAAAAGGGAGCCTGGAGATTTTTTTTCTTCTTTCTTTTTGACTAACGTGATGAGAGCCAATTTATTTGGGCTACTTCTGTTATAAAATTAAAAAAAGAACAAAAACTAAACAAGAGCTTGTTTAATGAATTGATTCAGTTTATTATTCTGCCCTATCGCGAGGGCTCAAGGCAGGTTACAACACATACAAACATAATTAAAAATCTCTCATGCCAAATCTTCCCAATCTCCCCCACTCTTATCCCTGCTTGCCAAATGCCTGGGAGTTCCAAGACTGGGGCCGCAAGTGAGAATGTCTGTCTGTTTGCCCTCACTGTATGAACCTGACAGGCAGGTATTCACAAGGGCACTTCCAGTAGATCTCAGAGGCCATGGTTGGACATGAGGGAGGAGGTGTTTTTATGTGGGATCCAGGATATTTATTATTTATTTATTTTAAGAATTTTTATCACTCCCCTCCTGCCACAGGCAGCTCAGGGCGGCTAACAATATAAATATACGCACAAGATAAAAACATACATGAAAACAATTTATAACAATGGAGGGAAAGTTAAAAAAGAATATAGAATATAATAATATGCACCCTAACCCTCTATNCTCAGGGTGGCTCACATCATCATAAAAACGTTAATAAAACAGTTAAAACCATAAAACATTAAAAACCCTAACAGAACACAAACCCCAGCCCCCTTCCTCTATCCCCCCCAAACCCACCCCACTCCTCTCCATCACCAAAAGCCTGACTGAACAGCCAGGTCTTACACAATCGTCGAAAGAGCCAACCAGGCCTCTGCTGAGAGGGAGTTCCACAGCCTAGGCGTGGCCACCGAGAATGCCCGCTCCATAGTCCACCCCCAGGAAACCCAGGGAGACTTCAAGAAAGGCGCCCCCGGTTGACCACAGGAGCCGATCCAGTGTCCGGGGAGTGAGGCAGTCCCGCAGAAAGGTGGGGCCCAGGCTGTTTAGGGCTTTATAGATAAGCACCAACACCTTGGATTGGGCCTGGAAGACTATAGGTAGCCAGTACAGTGAGCTGAGCACAGGTGTAATGTGCTCACAGTGGCCCATCCCCACAATTTATCTAGGATTTTCTAGGTCAAAACCAGCACCTTGAATTGAGCCATAATATTATTGAGAGCCAGTGAAGACTGAAGCAGTGGTGTGATGTACTCCCAATAATCCACTGCTGACAGAAGATAGGCTGCCATGTTCTTTTTCAGATCCATCTTCTGAACAGTCATCACAGGCAACCCCATGTAGAGTGCATCACAGTAGTCCAGCTTCAAGGTTATGAAGGTAACGATGAAAGTGGCCAATAGGGATGTGTGAACACGGTTCGGAAGTTCGGAGTTTGGACCAAACTCGAATAGTTCGGTTGACTGAACCGAACTTCCGAACTCGAATTTGACCGAACTGTTCGGTCGAATCCAAACCAGTTCAGAAGGCCAAAAAACCCGGTTTTGAATGTACGAACTCGGTTCGGAAGTTCAAAATTTGACCGAACTCGAATAGTTCGGTCGACCAAACCGAATTTTTGAACCGAACTCAATTTTTGAACCAAACCAAATTTCCGAACTCAGTTCTGTTTGCACATCCCTAGTCGCCAAGTCTGAATCTGATATACCAGTTTGTGGTAAGCAGATCATGAGAAGTCAAAGCTATTATTCACTAGTACTGCAATTCTTTTCTTTATCCTTGTTGGGCAATTGCTTTTTTTAAAATTTACTAAGGAATTGACTAAATGGAAATAAATTACAGTAATTTCTTCTCCACCTCTCTCTCCCACATACTGGTCTACTCCTTAGGGAGACATTGGGTGAGGCCACACGAGACATTATCCCACTTTGGGCAGCATTACCCCACATTCAGCAACCTTATGCTGCAATGAAGCAGATCATATGGCTGGCAGTCACCAGATGTTCACCTAGCTCCATCCCGGGGCGGGCATCTGGCTGCTACTTGATGCATCTGCCAGAGAAGGCCGGTGATGCATCACGTGTTACTGTTGTCCAATCCATGCCAAGGTTGCCCTGTGTGGCTGGGCCGTTCAGCCCTGTCTTGCTGCAGGGTCCGCCGACACCATAGAGTGGTAGACGCAGTTCATCAATCCTCAGTGTCCACGTCATGGCAGGAGATGGGATAGTGGGTGAGGCACGGCCAGGCACCCACATGTGTGGACTGCTCCTTGGCCTGCCCCAGGGCATTCAGGACTTCTGACGCTGGTCCACCCACCTCATTTCAGATCATTTGGACTGCTCTCCTTGCCAGCCCAAACCGTGGCAGTTGTGTTCGTCATCCTTAGGGTAGACAGGGGATCGGGCCCGAGGTGTTGCTCCTGTTTCATGTTGTAGAAAACTACATTGGAAGATGATGCTTGTGAATTTTTGAAATTCGCAGCTGCGTAACAGAATTATAGTGACTCATTTTGTTCTGTTTATTAAACACATATCCTAATGATTGAACATGATTTTGTGGATATTTTTGTTCAAAATTAACCATCTCTAGATTAATATTAGAGCTGAACCAAATAGTACTTCTGGGTATTTGGACCGATTTTCAAAGTTCCAAATAGTCAGTCTGTGTACCAGGAGGCAATTTGATGTTCTTGATGAAGTTTCGCACTTCGGAGACTGAAGCACAGCACATCCGGAAACTTTCGAAAGTTGTTACAAAGTTCTTGAAGTCACAGCCAAAGTACTACCCAGAAAAGTAGGCTAGCAAGAGTGGGACAATTGCTCCAGAAAACAACCACAAAAAAGTGCAACTGCAATCAGAAATAAATACATTTTAAAAAACCCAACAGTAGTGTATCCACATCATGGCCAACCATCCACAATAAGTGCACCCACTTTATCATTATGCTAATCAAGCAGTGCACAAAAATGCAGGCTAGCAAGGTACATTTGCTCAAGAAGAATACAACTCCCACAAAACAGTCTGCAACTGCATGAAGAAATAAATCCCACCAAAAAAGCCAGCAAGCACAGGTCCCCACAGCAATCACACAATTTAAGGAACCAGATATTCACACCCCTCCCCCTCTTCCTTGGTATGGTATTGTGGCAATGGTAACTTGAACAGACCAAGTAAACTTGGGAAGTGGAGCCAGGCAGAGAGATCCCTCCTCATGGTGCCAAGTGCCAACCAAGCCGCAGGAAACAATGTGGCACCCAGTTATTTTATTATATATTTTTAAAAACTGCATGGCATGGTAAAGGGTAACGTAACCCCTATCCCCCAGCATTGGCCCTATGGACAGGCCAGGACAGACATCCCTCCCCCCTGTCCCCCCCCCCAGCTGATTAATCACAGATCCAGCAGCACTGTAGCATGCAGCACAGCCAAATTCACCAAAGAGAATGGACAAAATGGCTGCAGTGCAGACACTTTTATTTTGCCCTGGCAGCCAATTCAAAAGCTGACCATCTGACTTGGCCAGCCAATCAAAACTTGCCATCTGGCTTACTATCACTCAGTTGTCCCTTCCCATACCCCCCTCCTACCAAATATGGCACTAAGTTTCATTTCTAGAAGAAGCTCAACTGTCCACCAGCCCCCCTCCCCCTCCCAATGTGTATAGAGGTTTCAGAAGTGTTCCGAATAATGGCCTTGGTTCTGTGGAACTTCACAATTTGGCCTTTCCAAACTGAATTAATATTTGGCAAATTCTGAAGTTTTCCAAAGATTTCGTTTAAGCCCTAGTTAATATCTAATGGGGTAATATTGTGTTAGTTAAAACCATAAATTCTAGCACCTATTTACAGTACTGAAATGGTAATAGCCACAATACAGAACCAGATATCATTTTGGAGAACTCTTGAAAACTTCTCTCCTCAGTGTACACTGGTAATCAAATAAGCACTCACATGCAAAGACAGAATGAACAGAAATAGCAAAAAAATATTGATGATGCCACCAGTTGAAGCAACAGAGTCACTCAAGTTGTCACTTCAATACGAGGGTGGTACTTGCAATAAAGCTTCTTAGCTTCAGAATTCAGTCCAGTTGAAATCTTCAGAGCTCACATTGGCTAACATTCTGGCAATGCTGAAAAGTCCACCCTTTCCTCCTCCGTATTTCAGGAGAAGTGGTTGGATCAGCTGGAGTCTCTTTGGAGAGAGGCAGTGGGGGTGATCTCATGTCCCGTACATGTCGCACGCATCCTGTGCACATGCAGGTGAATGCAAACCTCACGCATCTCCATAGGGATTGCTTTGTGCCGTGCGAATTCCCTGCAAGACCTCGCGGATCTCACACTGCTCCCGCGTGGGAGTGTGGCCATTGTCCATTAAGCCACTTCGTGGTGACTATTCAGTAATTATTGCAAATATTAAATGGAGTCATTTTGACTAATTGGAGGTGTCCATATGGTTGTATGGGTTTCACTAAAATCTGAGTTTCACTTTGTATGGGTTTCACTTTGAATGCAGCCAGTGCATCTCCAAAAGGTTAAAACTGAAGTGAAAGGAGTCTAGAAAAAAAAGGCATTGAAAAGGCTCAGAGGCTTGGAAAGGCTTCTGTATGAGGAGAGAGTAGAAAGATTAGACCTTTGTTTAAACAGAGGGCATGATAGGGATATATAATATAGCAAACAAAAAATAAATTGGGCATTCCTGTTCACTGTTTCTAGTAATGCCATAACAAGTGGAAATTCAGTGGAACTGAAAGGCAGTAAAACTTACAAAAGGAAAGTATTTTCTTTTACCCCAATATAGATAACTTGAGGAAATCCTTGCCATAAGATATCACTTATTACTAAAGATAAGTGCTTAGTAGGATCCAGAAAAACGGACATTTATATGGAGAAAGAAACACTCCACAGACATTATATAAGATGTTGAGACTGCAATCAGTGGAACTATTCTGACGTAAGAGGTCTGAGGATTGTGGCCTTTCCCTCCAAACATACACTATTAGCTGCAATCGGATACAGACTAGTCCATGAGTCTAGTCCATGGTCTGGTTCCTGTGCCCGTTCAATTCATTAATTCGGCATATTCTGATAACCTGCTCCAAACGATTTGCATCTACATTTGCATAAAGCAAAACAAAAACACTATTGAAATCACAAAACCAGGTAGCACTTAGCATCTGACTGCCAATTTGTGCGTGCAACGTTCTAGATTAGAGATAACTAATGGCATGTAAAAATTCAGGTTTGGGTACACAAGCCACACTATTATTTTATATCTACTATTAATACGTTGGTCTTGAAACTGGTTCTGAGATTTATTGCTGCTAGCAATACAAATGCCTCCCCGTCTGGCAGTGTCCCTAAATAAAAGGAGGGCATGGAAATGCACTACAACCAGCAATAAATAGGTGAATCCCTCCTGAGCACCAATCCCTTTGCTTCCAGAAACATCCCTCCACCCTTACAGAGAGACAAAGTGGTTCAAATGAACCACTTCTTTGTGTCTCTGTCACTTGGGACTAACATGGCAACCACACTCCAGCCTTACATACACACATCTTAAATCTGGAGTTGAGAAAATCAAGGAGGAATGATTTACTATGGGAAGGAGAGAGAGAATGAAGTAAACGCATATAAACACAGGGCATTTTCAGACAAGACACTCTCCATCCATTACCCACCCACCATACATGTTGCAGGGCTGCAGTGTTGCCCTATTGGTGTCCTGCAACATGCATAGTGAGTGGGTAGTGTCTTGTCTGAAAACACCCATAGTCCAATCCCCAAAATGTTTTGCTGGCATGAGCCCCATTCATTTTAATGGGGCTTACACCAGCAAAGCTCTTTAGGTAATGGAGACTTAGGCAGTAACACACTTCCCCAAACTTCAGAAGAATGCAAGGTTGATTGTAGTCCTCTAATGTTCTCAAGACCTGGATAAATCAATAAAGAAAAAGTTCAAACAGATCCTAGTGAAGCCTACTCTAGCCTTCTATTCTGGGACACACATTAGTTACCAATCCCCTGGTAAACTGCTCCTATTTTGCTTTCTTTCCCCCTAAAGAACAGGATTCAGAATAGACTCAATTGCTCTGGTGTTTTCTTGTCTGAGGGGAAAGTCTTTCTCTCCCCTCCCCCTCCAAAGGCAGCTTGAGGTCCTGGAAGGGTAGCTAGTTGTCTGGCATTACTGCAAGAACAGAACTGCTGGGTCTTTAGTAGTGCTGAAATTCAGCATTTGAAATTACTTTGGTTTTACCGACTATCTCGGTATTAGACTCGGTTTTACCCAGTACCAAGTAACTGAGGAATTGGCCTGGTATTCAGTACTTGGTCCAGTACTCGGACCAACATACAGGACTTTTCCTGCCCAGAGGTTTCTCTGTATTAGGAAAATACTCAGCATTCAGTTATATTTTACCGAGTATTCTTCCGAGTTCCGACTGAACACTCAGAGAATAGTCCCCGGAAACTCAGAAATACTTACGAGTATTCCCCAGGCCTGAATAAATGTTTTACTATTTGTTTCAGCCCTAGTCTTCAGAGACTTCCAACATCGAGAGAATGTGTGCCTTTAAATAGAAACCTGCAGGACGCTGCTCCAGACCAGTTCCACTTGTAGTGCTCTGGAACATCCTGGAGCAATGCAGGTGGAGTGGGCTGCCCAGAGCAGCGGTCCATCTACTCACAGATGGGTGGCCGCCAACTCTGCTTCTGGCCGGGGATCAGCCTGGCATCAGCCATAGAACTATGGGCAGCATCCTAGAGCAGCTGGTGATCTGCCTACACCTCTGGTGTGGGAAAGGGGACCGCTGCGCAGGAGGATAATGGGCCGTTGCACCATCTGCCTCCGTCTAAACCCACCACAGCCATAGCAGACCTGAAGATATAACAGGTTGTAATCTAAATGTAACCGTTTCATACAGCTCTTCTTCAGTTAACTCTTTTTTCTTTTGAATGTAAGGCAATCAAAACAGGAACCAACCTAAAATGGCAGGGAAAAGGATAAAATTCTTAGCGGGGTCTATTAATACACATTTCATTAACAACTTATGTATGAAGTGCTATAATGCTGATAATAACTAAAGAAAGGGGGAGAAAATACAGACTAATTTTGACCAGCCAGTGGAAATATAATATAGAGCTGAACCAAAGAGCAAAATAACAGATTACAGACAGTTATCCAGGCACAAATAAATTAGTATGGTAGCTAACTGTTAAACTGAATAACTGAGACCAAAGTTAACTAGTTGACTGTATTACTATTACCATATAACCAAATGTTATGGTTACTAGTCTAAGACCAGGTCCAGAGGAATAGACAGAAAATGAATTATGGGCAAATGGGTAACTGGCAATGCAGTCACCGGTACACGACGGTGTTGTGCAGTAACAGAGTTAAATGGCCAATCCGCTCAGTATTTCTGAACCTTTCTGGATTGTGTCGGATACCACAGATCTGGCCTCATACTGAATTCAGCAGTTATCTGTTTCAATTCTAATGAGATATATCATTAAAAGCCTGGCAATCACTGTGATAAATAAATAATAATAATAATAATAATAATAATAATAATAATAATAATAATAATAATAATAATAATAATAATAAACAACAACAACAACATACTTTCATGGGGAAATGCATTTAATATGTATAAATACAACAGTGCATGGCAGCCTAGATTGCTGAGATTTCTAAAATGAGATATACCCCAAAGGATAATTTTAAAAAAATGCAGCTCTGACATTTTTTCGTACAGTTCTCTTGGGTGGGGAGTTCTGTTGTTTTCTCTTAGATTTTTTTATCATTAGTTTTGTATAGTTGGTTGGAAAAGGAGAGAGTCAACCAGAGACTGTGCATCTGGGATCTGCACATTAGAGGATATATATGTGCCCCTCTGTGTTTGGAAATCAGAAAAAGTCCAGGGCCACGGGAGCATTGTATTATGACAATCAAAATAAAGAAGTAGGCTATTCATGATATGGAGGCAGGAGAAGAGGGAATAGTAGTGTTGCTGAAAGCAATTGTCTAGAGATGTGTTAAACTCACTGAATTGTTCATGTTAAATTCCCAAATTCCCCAGGCCTGAAATCAGCTTCAGAATGTTCCTTAGGTCTCTATATTTTAAAGTTGTTATGATGAAATGCAAGGACTTCTTGGACAGTCTTTCATTATAACCAAAAGTGTCAATTTTTCATTTTCTGTAATGTTCATAATGGAGATGTT
>QEPC01005146.1:1560677-1577415 GCA_003113815.1 Sphenodon punctatus
AGGAGGCAAAGTCCAGGGGATCAATAGCTTGAAGGTCACGGAAGGGGCGTAGAGAAGGGGAAGAGGAGGGGGGACAGTGGGAAATGTTAAAAGAGGCAAGGAAGTGGTCTGATATAGGATGAGGATCGAAGGAGAGATCAGCGACAGAGCAGTTTCTAGAGAGGACAAGATCAAGAGAATGGAACCTTCTCCAAATAGAAACCTTCATTTCTTGGTACCTTACTATTTTAGGCAACATCCATATGTTTAGGAAAAAAGTAGTTCAATATTTATCAGCAGTACATGTGGGAGAAAATTTTGATAGTCCAGAACATAAATAGCAGATAACATTTCAATATTTGGAATAAAATGCTTAATAGGCTGAAATATGACACATGAGGGTTTCACAGTATCCTGAGGATGAACTAGTATTATTCATTAATCAATATACAGAATATATTAAAATATTTTTAAATGGTAGATTTCTCTCTTATAAGGCTATCAGATTTAATCAAATTTTAGTCTTAACAGAATCAGAAAACCTTTCAAAGCTTGTAAACAGCAGTGTGCAGATGAATGATTCGGTAAAATAAAGGCAGATGGCCATGGATTAATTCTGTTTATTGCAAAGCAGACATTAAAGCCCCTATTCCACTCATATAGTTGATTAGCTTGAACTATACCAGTAGTATTTATCAATTAGCCATGTATGGAACTACAAGCAACCATAATGCCATCTTTTAACACACTGGCTTGTGTGTAAAGGGAAATAGATGACAGCAGTTTTTGTTCATCCCACCCGTTTTTGTTCATCCCACCCTATGCTAACTGTTGGTTTGGGTTTGCCCACCTTTGGATTTAATAAAATTGTGTGTGGTTAAGTGTAAAACCACAATTTCTCTCCAAAATCATCCCATCCTTGCCAGCAAGTCAGCCCCTGATCCCAATAAACTGACCCTATGCTTATTTTAAATGTGCTGTTCCTGGTCTAAATTTCAGGGTTACAATTTGAACTTTTATGAAAATGACCTGCAGTTGCATTTGTGTATGTATATGAACCACTGTCCTCTGCTGGATGCTAACAGAACTATGCAACTGTTTGTGTTGACATCTATATAGCAGCTGCTTTTCTTGAACTCTTTTAGATCAAATGGTAGACGTCTGTGGTTTTGGAATGAAAAAAATTATAAACCTATCCCTTCATTGTGTTTTAAGAGGTAACTAAGGGACCTTTGTGTGTGTATCTGTACAACGGAGTTGTTAGAAAAACAAGCTACTATTTTCAGCTTAGCAAAGATGACAGATTGAGACATTACTATAAATACAGAGAATCAAATTTAGACCAGATGTTGTAAAGATGCTCTTCAGGTAATAATACAAGGATGTAATAATATAGGCTCTGCTGACTAAATCAGTGATTTCAATTAAAAAAAATTTCTTGTCACTATGAGGAAAAGACTATAGGTTTGGATAGTGTAAGATCTTATGCAAATGATACCGTGTGATCGTTTGAATATGCATAATTTCATTTGCATTATTTTTCCTACTGTCAAATTCTTTAATTCCTTAGTCCTGGTTTCTCCTGCTCTTTCATCCTTCTAAACTCTAATTTGTTGAATTTTCATCATTTCTCCTAGCTGCGACTTCTCCCTTCAAGTTTCCTATTTCCCTCCATCTGGATAACCTTGAAGCTTCCTCCCTGTTGTGATGGTTCTTTGTCTTCTCTAGAATCCCCTATCTCCCCAACACCAATTTCAGCCCTGAAGCTTTTCCTGAACTACGCTCTCTTCACCTTCGACACACTCTCTATAATTTTAAAAAGTCGACAACCCAGGCACACAAATAGAATGTTCTTGGGTGTGTGTGTGTGTTGACACCCACATCACTCCTCTAAACTCTGTTTGCACCCAGTGCTCCCTTCCTCCCAGATTACTCCATCTGTCTCCATCCTCAGGAGAAGCAGGAGCCATGATTCTGGGAAGTCCCCTATGGCCCCATGCCTGTGTACTCTTGGGAGGAATGGGAGTGGGGACCCTGGAGAATCGCTCATCCCCACACACCGCTGCAAGCTGTATTCCTGGACAGTCTGACATCCCCACACTTTGCAGCAGGGATAGGGGGAAACCAAGGCTCACATACACGTTTGCATGCTCAAACTGGGTGGACCCCTGGCCCACAGGGTTTGGGATTGCGGCCAGTGTCTCTGCCAGATTCTCTTTGAAGATCCTACCCTGTCTGGTGAATTTAGAATCCTTCCTTGCAGCCTCACTCTTTTTTCTTGTCATAAATAACCCAGCACATGGGTAAGGATCTTACCTGGTGGTGTTAAGATATCCTCTATTCTCTTGCTTATAAAATAAAAGGCTACATTTGCCCTTTGAATGACCTTCTACTTCACTCTAGGGATTTAACTGTAGGTATTTGTTTCTTAGGGAAATTTAACATACTCTTTTGCAGTGTGGAAATGGTTTGTCTGTGAGCTATCTACCTCATCTGTGAAACTATAAGAAATCCAGAAAAATAATACAGCATTGTAGTTGGGGTCCCTCAGAGTTCCATCTTGTCTCCCTTCTTGCTCAATGTGTATATGAGGCCACTGGGTGAGTTCATTCAGAGATTTGGTGTGAGGTGTCATCAATATGCTGATGACACCCAGCTTTGCCTCTCTTTTTCATCTGACACAGGTCCTGCAGTCTTGGTGCTATTGCTTACCCACAGCCTGGCTGCAGTTGGGGATTGGATGAAGCTGAGCCACTTGAAGCTGACTCCTGACAAGGCTGAGGTGATGATGGCAGGCCAGACCTGTGACTTGGAGGGGATTTGGACTCCTGTTACTGATGGTGTCCGGCCCCCCTCTGATCACTCAGATTCACAGCCATAAAGTGCTTGTGGACCCCAAGCTGTACCTGGATCATCAGGTTGTGACTGTGGCTGGGAGTGCTTTTCACCAACTCTATCTGGTGAGGAGGCTGTGGCCTTTTCTTTTCGATTCGAACCTTGCGACTGTCATCCACGCTTTCATCGCTTTGAGACTAGACTACTGCAATGCGCTGTACATGGGGCTGCCCTTGATGATTGTGCAGAAGCTGCAGCTTGTGCAAAACACAGCAGCCCAGCTCCTTTTGGGAGTACATTACTGGGAGCACATTGCTCCGGAGTCTCCACTGGTTACCTATTGCTTTCCAGGCACAATTCAAGATGCTGCTTTTGATCTTTAAAGGCCAAAACGGCCTGGGCCCCACATATCCAAAAGATTGCCTGTCCTACCATGCCCAGTTGCATCCCTTGCGGTCAGCTGAGAGCACCCTCCTTCACATTCTGTGCTGTTCTCTGTAAATCATAGGTTTGGAGATGATAGTATACTAACAAGTACTACTTTATGATAACTGATTTACAACACCTCCATTTGTAGGAGCTTCTGATACTCTCAACATGACTGCTCCTTCTGCTTGCCTCTGATGCCTCACTGGCCCCGCCCCTTCTTCTTCTATCTCTGTGGTTGCTCTTCCAGTCCTTTCTTAAAAGAGCCTTACCCTCACATCTCCTCCCCCCTTTTTTTAACATCCCAGAACAAAACATAACACACACTAATGAAATAACATGATGGACATGCAGATAGACACCCTCCACATTTCAGTCCTGCGTCATTTTAGCAGTCTTCAGTCAGTCTCTGTGGTGTTTTGCGCAATCTCGTAGATCTACGTAATATTTGTTCATCCTGTGACTAACTTTGTGCCTGGCGTTCGCATCAGTTCACTCTTCCTTTGTTCGGATTGTAGTGGCCCTGTATTAGTTTGTGCCGGTTGCAATGTCTCAGATTTATACTCCTCATTATGTTTTGCAATGAGATGAAGATGGCGTCTGTATCTTCTGTATGCGTGACCATCAGCTGTTTTTACCAGATAGGACCGTGGAGCTTGTTCTGTGATGACTTTAGTTTTCTGTGTCCATGCTGCACCATCATAAATGAGCACCTGGTCATTTGGCTGCAATGCTGTCAATTCTCTGGAGCCCTTGTCATAATAAGCCTTTTGCTTTTGTTTCATACATTCCTTATGTAAGTGTACCTCAGATTGTCCATCTCGCTCACTTGCTAATAAACACGGCAACCTTGTTCAAATACGTCTTCCAAAGGGAAGCTCAGCAGGAGCTTTTCCGTGCTCCAGTGGTGCTGCCCTATAGTTCAGTAAAGCTAAAAATGGCTCAGTTCCTGTTGCCTGTGCCTTTCTTAGCAGTTTCTTGACAATTTTTACCCCATTTTCAGCAAGGCCATTAGACTGTGCATATGTGGGGCTTGAGGTGATATGGCAAAACCCATATACCTGTGAAAAGTTCTTGAATTCCTGACAAGCAAACTGAGGGCCATTATCCGTTCGAACCACCTCTGGTATGCCATACCTGGCGAAAATAGACTTAATTTTATCGATGACCTGAGAAGCTGTGGTACTTGTTACTAAAGCAACCTCTGGATAGTGAGAACAATTAATACATATTGTTGTCCTACATACACAAACAGATCTATTCCCACTTTTGTCCAAGCGGCTACAGGCTCTTTGAGCACCAGCATAGATTGACATGACCTGTACTTCTGGCAAACCGAACACCCTCGCACAAGTGTTTCTATCTCTCTGTTCATTTGTGGCCAAAACAAAACATCTCTTGCCCTCTGTTTGCACTTCTCAGTGCCCAAATGCCCTTTTTGCAGTCTTTCAAGCATATCGCTTTGCATGCTCTTTGGAACCACAAGACTCTTCCCTTTTAGTAAGATACCATCCAGCATTGACAGTTCTGCTTTGTAATGGTTGTATGGTGCTGGGATATGATGACCAGGCCACCCATCTGTAATAGCCCTGATAATTTTCTGAAAGTCCCATCATGTACAGTTGCTTCTGCCATCTTTGCCCACATTGCATCTGAGACTGGATACATTTTCCTAATTAAGTTTACATGAATTATATCAGCTTCCATCTCCTGCCTAGTAACTGTCCTATCATATGCTCTAGACAGGGTATCAGCTACTACAAGATGCTTACCTGGCTTGTATTGAAGGTTCAGATCATACAAGTGTAATTGAAAAAAAAGCCTCTGCAGCCTAGGAGGAGTATCATACAATCCCTTTTTTGCAATTGAAACAAGAGGCTTGTGATCTGTTTCAGCCTCAACTGGTCTGCCTAAATAAAAATATGAAATTTCTTCCATCAAAATACCCAAGCTAATGCCTCTTTTTCTATCTGTGCATAATTGCATTCTGCCTGTGTCAGAGCCCTAGATGCATAAGCTACAGGCCTCCAGTAGTCTCCATATTTTTGCATCAGAGCTGCCCCAGTGCCCTCTTTGGAGGCATCTGTAGACAGCTTGGTCAGACGTGTGCTATCATAATAACGCAGCCTTTTGTATCAGCTCTTTCAGTTTTTCAAACTCTTTTGGATGATAGCCTTCCCATGTCCACTGTGCATTTTTTCACCAACAGTGATCTTAAATGAGTAGTACACTCAGCTAGATTAGATATATATCTCCCCACAAAATGTATCATTCCCAGAAACTTTTGCACCCCCTCTTTGTGTGTGGGTGCTGGCATGTTTATCATTGCCTGTATTCTTGCAGGGTCTACTTGGACTCCGTGCTCTGTTAACCTCTCCCCCAGGTATGTTGTCTCCTGCATTCGAAATTTGCATTTCTGTTTGTTTAACTTGAGGCCTGCAGCCCTAGCCCTTTCCAGTACTCTCTGCAGCCTCTGATTTTGTTCTTCCAGGGTCTTGCCCCAGATAAGGATATCATCAGTATACACTTTAGTACCCTCTATGCCCTCAAAGATTTGCTGCACTTTCCTATGGAACACTTCGGGAGAGGACTTCAAACCAAATGGCAATCGCAAAAAACAATATCTCCCAAGCGGTGGGTTAAAAATGCATAAGCATGTACTGTGTTTCGTGAGAGGCACCTGCCAAAATCCACTGGAGGCATCCAATGTAGTGAAATATTTACCCCTGCCAACTCACCCAAAATTTCTTTCCTGTGGGAATTGGAAAGTGCTCTCTTCTGACATATTCATTTAACTGTTTGGGGGTCTAAACAGAGACTGAGGGTGATTTCAGACGTTACGTTGTCTAAAATCACCACAGTCAACCGCGGAGGGTGTTGAAAGCAGGTGAACGTCTGTTTGCTTGCATCCAGATGTTCACCTCAGTCAACCACCCTCCTCAGTGAACCTAACCACACTTGTTCTCCCGCACCACGGCGGCGAATGAAGCGTGGTTAGGGGGAATCTGGAAAGCGGTGAAGGAAAAGTAATGTGTTACCTTACCTTCACTGCGTTCCAGAGTCCTGGCGGTGGGTGGTAGGCAGCGGCAGCGGCCTGATAGGACAGGCCGGGGGGGCGCAGGGGGTGGGGCCATGCGTCCGCACGCTGCGTTGCGGGGGGGTTGCCCAACAGACGTGACGGCTGGCAGCATTGACCCTGGGCCGTAGTTCNGCACGCCCAGAACAGTTTGATCCCTTATTAATGAGTCAGCCAATACTCCAAAATTACAAGTCTGGCTGAGCCTTCTCAGATCAGCCACAAAGCTCTGAAAAGTTTCCACCTCCTTTTGTTTTCTTGTATGAAAAACATATCTCTCAAAAGTCTTATTTTTACTTGGCACACAATATTCCTCAAACTTCGTTATCACAACATCATATTTGGATTTTTCTTCAGCAGTTAGTGAAAAGGTATTAAACAGATCAGCAGCTTGCAGGCCTGCAAGGTTCAATAAAAGGGCTACTTTCCTCTTTCTGTTTTTTCCACAGCTCCACTGGCTTCCATGAACAAGTCAAACTGCTGTTTAAATCTTTTCCAGTTGTCTGCAGCATGATTGGAGAGGTCTAGCATGCCTGGAATCCTCAGCTGTTCAATGTTGGTCTTTTTACTCACTTTTTTATGCTGCACAACCACTTTGCTGATCTGCACCCCACTCCTGGTACCATGTGCTGTTCTCTGTAAATCATAGGTTTGGAGATGGTAGTATACTAACAAGTACTACTTTATTATAACTGATTTACAACACCTCCATTTGTAGGAGTGTCGGATACTCTCAACATGGCTGCTGTTTCTGCTTGCCTCTGATGCTTCACTGGCCCCGCCCCTTCTTCTATCTCTGTGGTTGCTCTTCCAGTCCTCTCTTAAAGGAGCCTTACCCTCACACATTCCATCTGTTACTCTTGTCCGTGAGACGATGGTGTGCAGGTGGGTGTTCTCAGTAGTTGGCCCAGTTCTATGGCACTCCCTTCCTCTGGAGGTTTGCTTGAGCCTGAGGTGATGTAAAATGTTTTCACTGCATAACACATTTGCCAGGCAGGGATAGGGATTGGGGTTGGTTGGGTGATTGTATATGGTTGTGGATTTCGAGGAGGGGTTAGGGATGTTTTGGGAGGGGAGTTTTAGGGGTACGGTTTGGGGGGAGGAATTCTTTTAATAAAAATGTGCGTTAGGGTTTTTTATCAATTGTAAGCTGCCTTGAGCTGATTTGGGAAGGATGGCTTATAAGTCTAAATAAATAAGCAAACAAATACTTTTGCTGATTTGATTGGCTCTGCCATTCTGATGTGTCTCCCAAAATTAATTTTCTTTTCAGCCCCTCCCCCCACCCTCCTCCTCCTCATCCTCCTCCTCTTCTTTTTTAAAAAAACCTTTTTTTCCCATTTACTTCTGGGTGTAAAATATATATAAATAAAATAAAACAATTACTATACATATAAGTTTTTATATTTTGGCACGTAACTCTTGAGTGTTGCTGCACTTAAGCATGACACTGTTATTATAAACAAGTAAGGGTTCATCTGGCTAATAAGCATGGCTATCACCCCTCAATGTAAAAATTAGACGCCAGTGTCCCCCAAAATCATAATGTTAACTTTAAAAGCATGAGACTAAATAAAATGGTATTTATGTTCTTTTAATTTGTTTTGGTTTCTGAATCTTTAATGTGCACTGCAATTATATATGCAAGACTTTTTTGCATACCTAGAAAATTACACTGTGATCATCAAGCATCGATCCTTAGCTTTGACACAACTCCTATTGAAGTGGATGGGATTCATATCAGACTAGGATCTGTGCTAATCAGTTTAATAATTATGTTCTTACTTTTTTAAAGATTGACAGCAGAGATAACCATATGTTTTCCACTTTGGGACTTTACGGGACCCCTAAAAATGAGAAAGTTGGCAATCCTTCATGAGGTGACATAGGATATTAGTATTTGTATATGATACTAAGCATCCCTGCAGTAGCTTGTCACAGATGCAAAGGCCTAGAAAAACACCTCATAACTCTACTCACAATATCCTCTCTAAAATATTGTCTCATCTAATCTTAAACACCTTTAATGATGGCGTCTCAGTCACCTTTCAGTGTGGTTTATATTTCACTCTTCATTTATCCTTACTATTAAGGTCAGCCTTTTAATAACCAACCTGTCCTCTTTTTATTAGTTTCAACTTGCTACCCTTTTTGTACGTGGTTGACACTACAGTTCAAGCGTATATATTTCACAGTATATGTACCGAGTAAAATAAATATTGAAAAAATAATTTGGTGGGTGACTGTATGAAGTGTGGTGTCAAGAACATGTAATGTGTTGAGAGAATATAGATGGAGTTTAAGAGCACAGTAGTCAGTGAGAGTGCAGATTTTGGGGGGAGAGGGACAAAAAGTACATTTTAGCTTAATTATAAATGAGATGAGTGATTTCCAATATACTGGGTGAAAATAAATGGATAATAGCTTGCAAGTGTCTGGTGTTCGGTCCATGCAGCCCCGTCTCAGGGGAGTTTGGGTAGAAAACCCACTAGATGAGCAGGCAGCATGCTCCACCCACCCTCCCTTCATGACTCTCAGCTGTGGGGAATTCGGTGTCAGGAAGCTCCTTCTGCTGTTTTTTAAAAAAAATTATTTTGGAGCGTTAGCAAAGTGATACTAAACAGTAGAAGCCCCAAGGAGAGCAAGAGCTGTCCTATTTCCTACAATTGTAAAGTTCCAGGTACATTGCTGGTGCTATATACATACTTAATAATAATAATAATTAATCATAAATAATAAATAGAGGAAGAGGATGAAGATGATGATGATGATCTGCGAGCACGCTCACTGCTCCAACTGCTGGGATTGTTCTAGGTGTTTTGCACGCACGGATGCTATGCCACCCTAATAGATGCCCTAGGACTCCGCCATGAGTGGAGACTCCATGGTGCATGGGAGCGTGCATTCTAATAAAGAGACAGTGAATATGGACTGAACATCCTCTTGGTGTGGGCTATCATCTCATTTATAAACACCCTATGAATGTATTTGTGACCCAGTTTTATTTTTTTTATTTTTTTATTTTAAAAATTACTACTCGGCCCCTCCTGCCACAAGCAGCTTGGGACAGCTTACAATTATAACAGGATAAAAACAACAATAAAGCTAAAAACAACCCATAATAAGGAGGATTAAAATACCCCTCCCCACCCACTACCTTAACCCACTCCCCCCACCCATTCACCCATCTCCCCCGCCAAACACCTGGTGGAACAGTCAGGTCTTACAGCTTCTTCGAAAGGAGGGGAGATCCGGGGCCAATCGGGCTTTCACCAGAAGGCAGTTCCACAGCCATGGTGCGGCCAACGAGAATGCCCTCCCCAATGTGGCCCCCCGGAAGACTCAGGGGACTGCGAGAAGGGCACCCCCGGATGACCACAGGCACTGATCCAGAATCCAGGGGGTGAGGCAATCCAACAGATAGGTAGGGCCTAGGCTGTTTAGGGCTTTATAGGCAAGCACCAGGACGTTGAATCAGCCCCAGAAAACTACAGGCAGCCAGTGCAGAGAATGAAGAACTGGCATAATATGCTCCCAGCAGCCCAGTCCCACTAAGAGATGGGCTGCTGCATTCTGCACTAACTGCAGCTTCCGAGCCATCACCATGGGTAGCCCCACATAGAGTGCATTACAATAGTGCACTCTAGAGGTGATGAAAGCATGGATGACAGTGGCCAGGTCAGAGTCTGAAACATGTGGTCAAAGCCGTCGCACCAGTTGTAATTCGCGAGAAGCACTCCTTGCCACAGCCTCCACCTGAACATCCAGGTGGAACTGCGAATCAAGGAGCACCCCCAGACTCCGTACCTGGGAGACTAGTGGAGGACAAATCCTATCATTAATGGGAGCTGTCATCTCCACTGCCTTACCCACCAGCATCACCTCCATCTTGTCAGGATTCAGCCTCAGTCAATTAGCCCTCATCCAGTCCCCCACAGCTGCCAAACACCGAGTAAGCACCAAGACTGCCGGACCTGGGTCTAATGAAAAAAAGAGGTAGAGCTGGGTGTCAGCATACTGATGACACTGCACACCAAACCCCTGACCACCTCACCGAGCAGCTGCATATACACGTTGAACAGGAGAGGGGGCAAGACAGAATCCTGTGGGATTCCACATGAGAAGTCACAGTATGATGAAAAATAATCCCCAAACACTCGCTGAGTTCTTCCTGCCAGGAAGGAGCGGAACCATTCAAGAACATTCCCGCCCACCCCTGCACAATCCCGCAGGCACGTCACCAACATCTCATGACTAACAACATCAAATGCAGCCGACAGATCTAATAAAATCAACAGGGTCAAATGACCCCGGTCCATTTCCTGGCATAAGTAGTCGACCAATGCCACAAGTGCAGTCTCAGTGCCATAACCTGGATGAAATTCTGACAGAGAGATCAAGAAAAGTGATACAATCCAAATGCTCCTGCAGCTGTCGAGCCACTACCCGTTCAATAACTTTCCCTAAAAAGGGAAGATTAGAGACAGGATGATAGCTGGCAAGGGAGTCAATGTCAAGTGATGGTTTCTTGAGCAGAGGCCGCACCCCTGCCTCCTTAAGACAACCCGGCACTCTGCCCTTCCAAAGGGAGGCATTGACCACCCCAGCCAGCAATGGCCCCAATATCTCCCGGCAGGCCTTATGCAGCCAGGATGGGCATGGATCTAATTCACAAGAAGTGGCCCTGACCACCCCCAGAACATCCACTGCATTGGTGGGTGTCACTGACTGAAATTGATCTCACAAATTTGGACAGGGTGGGGCTTCCATAACCTCTGGTTCTTGTAATATAATAAATGTGGCATCGAAGTCGTGGTGAATACGAGCAATTTTATCTGCAAAATAATCCACAAACATGTCACAGTGTGCAGTAGATGACTCCACTCCCAGCTGGAGGGACTTAAATACAATTTCCTGACCCCAGACAGCAACAAAGACACACAGGGTAAAAACAGACATGACAGCGGCCACTGTGGCCTACTCACGCTTTGGCCTGGACCTCACCTGCACATCTGTGTAGATGCAGACAGAATGGATGTTGGCCTGAGATTTCTCCGCACTGTGTCGGCAGCTAGCCTGGGCTCTGACCTCGGGAAACCTCCAAAGTCACATTTCAGCATAATTATACTAAACCAGGCCACGCAGACTATCATGTCTGTTTGGGCCAGAAGAGAAGGCCTGGGTTGGGTCTGCCATGGTCAATCACCGTGCCTGGCTGCCATTGGCTGCCTGTCATGGCAGGGGGCTGGGCTCAGCATGGGGGTGGGCCAGCTGGCTGCACATTAGTCCTTTTCCCCACCCTTCCCAGACCCTGGCCATGCAGATGTTTGTTTGGCGCCCCGACTCAGCCTGGGCCGTGATCGCCATGGTTTTCCTCTCCGGTTGGGCTGCCACTACAAGGCTGTCACATTTGTTTTTGCGTAAAGTATATCAGGCTGGTTGGGATCCTGTCCACAGACAGCAGAACCCGAAATGGGTGATGACCACCAGTTTGGAAACCTCTGAACTGTAGAATGCTTCCAGTGTCTTTGATTATGAGTGTATCTTAGGCTAAGTAAAACTCAGGAGTTTACTTTGTAGTTTTAATTAGCTCCAGATATGAACAGGATATATAAGCAGGAAGCAATATGAAGTTATCCGAATATTCACTTTTTAAAATATTCAAAATGATTAGCTCCCCAGAATGGCATTGTAATTAAAGTGTTTAACAGAGTGCATAAATGCAATGCTGTTTCTGCATGCTGTTCTCGCATGAAGCTTGCTTTGAAAGCATGAATTCTTAATAAATTAATCAGCTTTCCCCAGCAAAAGCAAACAGAATTTCCTTCACTTGCTTTCACTGCATATTTTTCACTAAGATAGGGATAGGGGAATAAAAATCCCTACGTGATGTTGATGGTTTAATTTAACTCCTAATTCCAAATCCTTGAAATTAAAAATCTAACAACAGACCTAGGAACATTGCAATGCACAGTGTTTGCAGACTTTCTTTATGAGACTCGGTTGAAGTCGAATATGCAAAAGGATTACATTAGTTTTTCTGGTTTGGTATTTTATTGCTAGTGAGATGAACATAAATGAAAATGAAAATTGTGTAACTCTTGCTTCTGGTTGATTTTTGGCTCTGTAGTCTCTGAGCAGCTTGATGTTTAAGCCTCCATGACTCTCAGCCATTTTCTTGTTTTGCATTTAGATAAGCAAGGTTTTATTGATGGGCACAAATTAATTGGTGGACCTTTTCCATATAATGATTTCTTTCCTCTGTCTTGCAATTTCTTTTTTTGTTGCCCCACATGTGAAACTACAGAACCATTTTTCTTGTAGACAATGGCACTCAAATGTGCTGAATAGCACATTCATTCATAACAATAAAATGAAGGAGATGTACGGCATGCTAGCTTCAAAGCTGTGAAAAAAATGTGCATATTGGTGTGACATTTTAAAAATAACCATGGACTGCAGTATGATATATCATATGTTTTTTAAAAAACAGTTGCACTCGCACTGCAAACTGACAGCGGATCTCATCCTGCAGTCACTTTAACACTTGAGCCATGATACTCTCATAGTGGTGACCTCGCTGCAGGATTGGGCCGCAAAGATTTTGAAATCATTGGTAGACTGATGCTGATTCATAGTTCTGGCTTAACTACTATTTCTTGCTATTGAAGTGAAATACGCACATCTGAATAGGATGCAATTAATTCAAAGTGCTGCAGCTAGATTACTTACTCAGATGAAATCCAGCCATTACAGTATTTTGAACTCTCATTCATACCCTGGATGCCTGTAATATTTTACATCAGCCACTTCAAGATTTTGCAACTAATTTGCCCGTGAAACCTTGCTAGCTCCTCTATGATTTTACTGTGTTGTATTTATGTCATGTACCTCGATCTCTTTTTTTGTTGTTAGACGAGTAAACATATTTGCCTTGCCATTTCTACCTCTTCTGTAGGTTTCATTTCCAGCAAACGCCTGATGATACTCTAATATAGTGATGGGTGTGGAATAAAACAGAGAGAAGATATCTTACTGATTAAGATCTGAAGGCAAGCGTGCTTGATCTTCAATTATCCTGGCATGTGTTGTTTTGAACCTTTGCACATCTAGAGTGGAAAGGTCCTAAATTACTTTTTCTTTCCTGCTTCAATTTTCAAATGAGATAGACATTCAGTGACTGTTCTTAGAGTGACAGTAGAGTGTACAGTTTTACCCAGGATCCAAAATAAAGCCCGAACCCAAACTGAATCCAACTGCACCAGGAGCGATCCAAGCTGGTCCTGGAGCAGCTGGGTTCTTCCGTGCATGGAGTTGATTTGTACTGGGAGTGGTCCTGCCTCATCAGAGTATCATGTTGCTCTGAGGGGGTGGGGTCATGGTAGATTTATACTGAACCTCTGCTCTTTTCCTGATATGTCTCCAGCCTCCATGCAGTGCTGGGGTGCCACTGCACTCTGTGAGGATGGGGAGGATGTCAGGAAAAGAACTTAACCTCACCTCTTTCCTGACCTGCCTCCTTACCCCCACCATGGAGTACCATCAGGAAAAGGGTTAAGACATTCCCCCACCTGTTACCTGATGGGACTCTGCCCCCATGGATATCACATGAACGTGTTATGCAGGGGTCGGACCTTTTCCCCAGAGAGCCTGACTTGGCCCAAATCCAAGGGACTTGAGCTAGGAGAGCTCCCAGACCAAACTGAGACCAACTGGATCACTTGTGTTCATTCAGGCATGGTCAGTTCACAATGCTCTGACACATCTGTCATCTCAGTTCCTAATTAATACAGTAAAAATTTCCTCATCCCGGCATTTTCCATTCTGGATCTCTCCTTATTCTGGACATGTCTTTATACTCCCTGGAACTGTCAAGCATACAGTGTTTAATAATCTCCCTTTATTTAGACCCCGCCCTAATCCAGACAAAAAAACATGCATCAGAGATGTCCAGGCAAGAGGGTTTCTGCTATGAGTTTGTGACCATGACACTTATTTATTTTGTCTGAATGAATAAACTTTTACACGGTTTTCTCCCTCTCCAAATGGCTCTTCCATCTTTGTAATAATGTTAAATGACAATACTCTTATATGACAATATCCCTTAGTTTGCTGCCAAGTCTGCAGTTGTTGCTCGTTGAGAGAAAAGGGATATGTACTGAAAAAAAAAAAAGTACTTTGCTTATTTATGGCTGTGATCTTCAAGCCACTTATTTTGGAGTCGTTACATTGTCCACAATATGACTACATCAGAAAAAATGGGTTGAGGATTTCAGTCAGTTATTCCTTTAAACTGATGTATATGTACTAATGGGTGCCATTTTATAACTTATGGTTATGGGCCAGGTTTGCCATTCTGGTGCATAAAGGAAAGCAAGCTTTTCACTGAAAAAGTTAGAGAGATCAGTCTGTTTAGCTTGCCACAAAAAGGTTAAGAGACTATTTAATTACAATGTGTAATGAATAACTTTCATAATGAGTAAGATTTGGGTACAAATAGTTTCTCCAACCTAGCAAAGAAGGTTCAATAAGAAATAATGTCTGGAGGAAACTAAAAAATGGATAAATTCATATTAGAAATTAGAAATTAAATTAGAAATTCAATAGTAAGGTTGGTTAACCATTGGGAAAGACTAGCAAAAGAAGAAGAGATGTATTTTCTGGATGACAGCAGAAGTGACAGCACCACCGCAGCAACCCGACCTGGAACGGGAGGGGAAGCTGTGGTGTACACAGTCAGGATTGGGTCCAGCCGCAGAACAAACATGCCTGCAGCCAGGCCACCGGGGAGGGCGGGGAGCCACATGAACATGCGGCCAGCCAGCCCCATACTGCGTCCAGCGCATTGCCCCCCACCATGACAAGTAACCATGGCGGCCAATGATGCCCGACATGGCGGATCCAGCCTAGGCCACAGTGGGCAATAACAAACATTATGGTCTTCTGTAGCCTGTTCGCTCTGGCCCAATTGGGCAGATGATAGCCTGGACTGTGGACTCTGGAAGCCTCTGGGATCACAGTTTCGACTCACCGCTAACACACCCGGAACCAATCCTAGGCAACATCTGGTGGTGCAAGAACTAATGTGATGGTGTCCCACCAGCCAAAACTGGCCACAAAGGGCATAAGCAGACCACCATCACATTTGGTAACACTGTCTGTTGTTTTCAGTTTTCATGTCAAGTCAGATACCACCCTAAAATATATATTGTAGTTAAATGCAGTTAATGAATTGATATAGTAAGAACTGGGAGGAAATTTGATTGTCCGTTACTACCAGAAGACTGTCTTGATGACCTAAGTGGTCTCATGTGAATCTAAGGAATCTAGAAAGAATTTCCTAGTTTAGTCCATTCCCATTTTTTCTAGTATATTTGAGGATTGGGTTGGACCAGGGTGGAATTAGCACTAGATATTGGATCCATTCATTCATGCAAAAAAAACCCCAAAATCTTAAATGTGTCCTGGTGCATGTCAGCCCCCGGGAGGGTGCGGAACCAGTTAGGTTGGTTCGCCCCCGAAGGCTTATGGAACCAGAAAGGTTCCAGATGGCTCTAGGGGATGTTTTCGCTGACCTCGATGATCACTCATTCGATGACCTCATGACATTGTGGAATTTCATGTTGGTGGAGGCCATCAACCATGTGACCCCCAAGCATCAGCTCCTGAATCACCGACAACACAGGTCTCCAAGGTATACAGAGGAGATGCAGCGAATGAAGCAGGAAGGGTGGCGGTTAGAGCGACGGTGGCGTCACTGGCGTACTGAAGTTGACCAATTGCGGCATAAAGTCTAGTTACCTACCTACGCCATTGCGGTGCGGAAAGCAAAGAAGGTTTTCTTTCCTGTCCTCATGGCATCCGCTAATTCCCTCCAGGCGGAGCTTTTCTGGATGCTGAGGGGGCTGATCAGTCCAGCCTCCCTCTGCCTGGATTCAGTGTCATCAAATGCCCACTGTGATTTGTTTGTGGACTTTTTTGCGGATAAAATCGCTCAAATCCACCACAGTTTGGACGCAACATTTTTAGCAGTAGGTGATCCAGAGGCAGTAGAAGCCCCTTCTTGTCCTGTTTTGTGGGATGAGTTTCAGGATGTGTTGCCCTTGGATGTGGGGGATGCTCTTGGGACTGTCCGAGCCACTTATTGTGAATTAGATCCATGCCCGTCCTGGCTGGTTAAGGCTAGCCGGGAGACACTAGGGCCGTTGTTGGCCAGGGTAGTCAACACCTCCCTTGGGGAGGGCAGGGTGCCGAACTGTCTCAAGGAGGCTGTGGTGTGGCCCTTGCTCAAGAAACCATCATTGGATGTTGGCATCCTGGCGAGCTATCAGCTGGTGTCTAACCTTCCCTTTTTAGGGAAGGTTATTGAATGGGTGGTGGCTCAGCAGCTGCAAGAGCATCTAGACCGGGTCAATTTTCTTG
>QEPC01005146.1:1587950-1622609 GCA_003113815.1 Sphenodon punctatus
GGGGTTCCAGATACCTTTTTGTCCAGAGCTGGCCTTACTAGGACTGTATTCGGACCAAGCCATAATAAAGAAAGTCAAGGAACAATGCTCTGTATTCTACTTGACAGCAATCAATGTAATTGCAAGAAACTGGAAGTCAGAGAGCCCACTAAGTGAAGAAGAATGGCTAAACCTGATACGGTTTGTTTTTTCAATGGAAAGACTGATCACGAAATGGCTAGGTTGAATGGAGAAGTTACAGATAAATTGGAGGCTATGCCTTCAGGTTATACAAGACAAACCGCTGTCCCCTGATGAAAGAGTCTACCTGTTTGACTTTTATATCTAGGAAAAACTTAGATGACTACGGAAATGGGGGAGTGCATCCTCTGAAAAAGAGTTGACCATGAGTTAAGGTTGATTCCCAGGTAGGTTAGAAACTGGGAGAGTTACACCCAGAAGTTTGTCTGGGAAAATAAAACTTAGATCCAGCACAGGGTTACGGTGGGGAAAAGTGAATGTCAAATGGGAAGAGATTGTTCAAAGAAAAGTGTATATCTTGTAAAGCACCATATTGTAATAATCAGAAAATCCTTTAATAGACAAAAAAAATAAAATAAATTTTTGGGGGGTAATTTCCCCCCCAACGACGCGCTGCCGGACAACCCACTCGACCAATGAACTGAAGCGTTTGAAAGCCGAACAGGAAATCAAGCAGCCCATGGGCATGGCCTTATCGAAATAAAACTGGCCCTGGAAATGAAAACCAAGGAGGTGGAAGTTATCCAAGTGTACTGGGAGAAGGCGGAAGGCAGACTTGACGTCCCACTTCGCTAGAAGGGACCCCGGGCCCTGACTCTTCACTAAGGCGACCGCTGAGTCAAATGATGCATACCTGACCATTGCTAGTTCATTGGGAATGGTGTCATTCACTGACACACACACACCCCTTTGGGTAAGGTGGTGGATCAACCTGAACTCACCTGGGGTCTTCTTGGGGACAACCCCTAGTGGGGACACTACCAGGTTAGGGAAAGGGGGAGAAGGGAATGGGCTGGCTATCCTACCTTCTGCTCACTCCCTGCCAATTTTTTCCTCTACCACAGACTCCATTCCCAACACTGATTTCAAGTTGGGTGTTACTTTATTTGGCTGCACCTCCGCCGCTGGTATATGAAACCCTGCCCGGAAACCTTAGACTACATAGGCTACCTCAGCCCGGTCCGGGTGGGAAGTGAGGGCTGCCGCCAGCCGCTCGACTTTAATTGAGGCACTTTGTCGGGGCTGACTGCCCCGCACCGCCCTGCCCCCCTCGGCCTGATGGTCGGGGGGGGGGCTCCCTTTGGGTCCAGGCCTGGCTTTGGGACATGCTGCGGTGTTGTGATGACCAGCGCAGCTGAGGCAGGAATGTCGAAATCTGCACGCTGGATGGGAGCACTTTTCCGCCCGTGCGAACTCCCAGCACTGCACCGCCAGGTTCCCCGCTGCCCGCCTAGCTTTGCCACAAAAAGGATCCCCTTCTCACCGGGAGGTGGCCGCTGTTAGACCTAGGTGCATTGGCTCTGTCCACCATGCAATCCAACCAGAGGTCAGCTGCATGGGCATCTCACCTCGTGCCCGGGGTGAATGCTGCACGGTGCCGGAACTCCTCGTTGTAATGTAGCCAGGCCCCCAGGAGCCCTGACTCATACGCTCAGCGGACAATATCTGCATACTTAAGTAGCTCCACCGACCTGGCGGGGAAGGCCTGGATCACCACCCCATGGTAGATGGCAAAGGCTGCGGTCCAATTGTACCAATTCCTGTCAGCCTTAGGACACTTAAAGTGCTCCTTCTCCTTCCTGTCCGATGGGTCCGATGGGTCTACTAACAGATCTCTAAACTATAGGGCAAATAAATTCACAAATTCACCCTTCCAAATTTCCCCCCCCCGTGACT
This sequence comes from Sphenodon punctatus, assembly GCA_003113815.1. Lineage (NCBI taxonomy): Eukaryota > Metazoa > Chordata > Lepidosauria > Sphenodontia > Sphenodontidae > Sphenodon > Sphenodon punctatus. The sequence continues at coordinate 1,589,868 of QEPC01005146.1, forward strand.
GGTAGCAGGTGTGCCGCAATGGGGGATGACACAGGGTCATAACCCACCCCTGGGAGAAGGCATCTGCCCATAACTCCTGCCGGTGGGGGTACCGTTGTTACCGTGGGGCCCGAGGCCGTCCACACCTGAGGTACCTGGCCCGTCTGCAGATGGAGCACTGGGGGCACCTGTGTTAGGCTGCTAAGGGAGGCCGAAGCCATGGGAGGGGCGCCCACACCTGGAGTGCCTGACCTGTCTGAAGGAGGAGCGCCTGGGGCAACAGAAGGGGACCGCCGGACACCGCCACAGCTGGGCGGGCTACCGGCACCCACGTACCATTCCACCACAGTAGTTGGGTGGGAGATTCCGCTACTGCACTCCCCTGCGAACCGCTCCCTACCCCCTGGTGGCCAGAGGCAACAGCCATGGCAGGGATCTGTGTTTGATATGCTCCCTGGGGCCCCTTGGCCCCAACTGCTCAGGTATCCCTCCCAGTCTGTCTGGGCTGGGACCACAGGCCCCGCTGCTCCCAACCCACCTGTGTTGGGTGTCCCCACCATTCCTTGATTTTTTCCAAGCCAGAGGCACCCCCGGGGCTGGTACACGGGTTGCTTGTTGTTCCGCCATGCCCTGAATCGCTTGCTCCAGCACCTCGATCCATTTTCGTAGCTCTTCTTCTTCCTCTCCCACGGGGGAGGACTTTCTCTCCCGTAAGTCCATGCTGGTCACAGTTACCTGTAGGAAACAATGGAGGGGGAGAACCCCCCACCCTCCTGCACTATGCCACCTCCGCTCCCCGGAGGCAGAAGGGGCTGCAGCCCCGGTGCCTGCAGGGGGCTGAGTAGCATCTCTGGCCCAGCCGGGCGGCCACCCAAGGCCGATGGTGCCTGGCCAAAGGGGGCCACCCTGGCCTCACTGACCTGGGGGGCCACTCTCAGGCGCCTCGGTGCGGGGGGCTCCTCCAGGAACCGTACCGAGGGATTCATGCGCCGCCCCCCCACGGTCACAACGGAGGCTCTGTGCCCCCAGCCCCGCTCTGAGGTGGGGAGAACCCCCCGCTCCCTTGCTGTCCAGTTTGGTCAGGCCGGTAACCTCCCCTCCCGGCTGCAGCCATGCCCTGCAGCAGGGCCTCGCAGCTTGCAACTCGGTCCCTCAGGGACGATGCAGCGGGAGCCATTCCGCCCCCCCTCCTCAAGGTGCTCCTCCCCAGCCATGAGCCAACCTTCTCCTGCCTGCGCTGCTGTCTCCTGGGCCTCCGTCCCTGGAGCCTGGGCCGTGTGCAGGGGATCCTGATCCTCTCACCGGGAGCACGGCTGTTTCTTTGCCGCTTTCTTTCTCGCCCCCATAGCTGCTTCCCATCCTGCTCCTCAAGTAAGGCTGGGCCTGAGCAGATCCTGACTGTGGGAGCCATGCTGCTCTGACAAACTGCTCACTCCCGACTGTGGGAGGCAGTGGCGTTACCAAAATCAGCACTGCCCTCTCTGGGCAGTGCACCAATCACGTTGCGCGCTTTTCGTGCCCAAACCCGACCACAGTTGCCTAGCAACCCTGACCGGGTCATAGGTTTCTCCTGCAGCTGCTTTCCTCCTTCCTCCCCCCCCCCGCCATGGGTGAAAACACACACACACCCTCGGGGATAACCTGCAACACTGGGGGAGAAGGCTAATCAACCCTGATCCCCAACCCAGTCCTGCCCCATTTATATGAGGGAGGGGGCGCGGCAAGTAAGCCATCGCTGACACAGGGACAGCGACGGGGCAGTTCTCTCTAACACACTAAGTAGCATGCTTGCTGCTGTACACTACAGATAGTTGGGTGTAATGTTAAATTAATTTAAGCAGTTTCATCAAGTAGACTATTTCAAGGCAACAGTTAACAAAATCACATGAATCTACTGGGAGTGGGGAGACAGTTAATCATTTGAAGAGAGAAGGAGAAGGTGCTGAGTAGTTTGATCTGTGGTGGATACTGAGTAGGAGGTTATTGATAGGACGTCTGTGGAGAGGCTTGTTGATTCTGGGCCATTGTTTTATATGTTGAGAGATTTTATGATTGGCATACAAGTGAGATGTGAATAAATAAATAATGGAGATAACTTAGCAATCTTGTTTTCTTTTGATTGGTTGCCAAATAATTTGCAGTGAATCTAGCATTCCCTCATTAGCATAAATGTAAGTAATGTAATATTGATACATCATACAAGACGCATTTCCTTTTTGAGGTGTTTGCCCATGAGAATCATTGGTTAGAAATAGCTACAAATAAATGAGCAGAGGGTGGAAGAGTATTTTGGGAAGAATTAGTTTTACTGTCTTAAGGCTAAGCAATAAGGTGATTACATGCAACGACCTTCTCTATACCACCTGGCCTTACACATTTCTGAAGAGGCAGCTCCCACTCATCTCATTATTGCCATTGTTAAAGGTAATGATCCTCCCACTCTGCTCCTGAGAGGACCTGGTTGCATCAAATAGATGAAAATTCAGCTTTATCAGGTCTAAATTGGATGCCACACCAATTCTGAAATTCATTAGACTGATAACAGCTCTGGTAATATTTGAGAATTATGTTGTAAATACATAAACTAGAAAACAATCAGATATGAGAACTCTTCAGCCAAAATGTTTAGCAATCAAACATTCCAAACCACTGAAGCAATGATGGAGTCACGAGAATGGACTGTAAATTTGAACTCTTTATGATGTTTGTTTGCAATTTCTTTCATGCATAGCTATTTTAATTATCTTGGTCAAATGAGGTAATATGTACTGAATGGGATTTGAGATACACAGATATTTTAATATCTATCATGTTTGCATCTCAAAATACACAAATATTGCAAAAATAGAAATAAAAATACATAAAGTACAGTTAGGCCAGTGCTAGAGTTGCAGCCTAGCATTGAACATAGAAATAGCCACATCTCCTCAGTCTTTATTCTTTTCCAGAGGTGATACGTTTCACTAGAGCTTAGTGCAGAACATGGCCTATCTCCACAGAATCGAGATGGAGTGTCAGAGCTCTGACACTTACAAATGCAGGACAACACTGCACTGAAGCACTTTACAGTACACAGTGTGTGTGTGTGTGTGTGTGTGTATGCGCATTCCTGAGCCTAGCAGCACTCCTAGCAACCCTAACTGTTTAATCTTCCTTTTTTGCTCAGCCCAGAATACTCTCACCTTAGCCTTCCCCACTCCCCAGTTAAAACAGTCAAACTTTGTCCATGCTCACACTCCAACTTCTGAGCTTCAAGTGGCTCTTCACTGTTATATCTACCTGGCATCCTTCCCCCTCTACTGATCTCATTGCTGTACTTCTATCAGTCAGTCCTGAATGTCCCTGTGATACTGGGTGAAAACAGACATGACGCTAACCACCCTTTAACCACCCTTGGTGGTTATTTATGCATGTTGCAGGGCCGTGCTGGTGCCCTATGCAGCCCTGAAACATGCATAAATGACCACCAAGGGTGGTTAAAGGGTGGTTAGCGTCATGTCTGTTTTCACCCACTGTGTACTGACGTGTGATTAAGTATAAAGTAAAGGGGCCTGGTTCTGCACTCCTTTAGTTTGGCAGTGGAAGGGGGGGGGGAAATGTTGGTCGATGTCAACAGAAGGTTGCCTTTGTAAAACCCGTGAAATCGGTTTTTAAAAAAAAAAAAAATAATCAGGCAAAAACTACCTTCCAGCACTCTATGATAGACCTACACTAAGCTGCAGCTAACAGGTTAGAACTGAAGAATCTTTGAACTGAACAAATGTTGACTATTTGTCTGAAATACACTCCAATATCTGAAATAGAACTTTGTCTTGGAGGGTTGAGATCCTTGGGCCTGGTGCTACTATCTAGTGATAAGAGGTAGTTGGTGTAGCCGAGTGAATGAGGTGTTGGGTTTGTAACTGGGATACCAGGGTTCAAATCCCATCTTTCCCAGGAAACTGCTGAATGGCTTTGAGCAAATCACTCTCTCTTTGCCTTAGAAGCTATTTGCAAAACTGAATAACAGTGACTTATCTTGCAGGGTTTTTGTGAAGGTGAATTAGAGAAGGATTGTAAAAAAAAGTAGGGCTATAATCGATGATGATAATATGGCTTGCCTTGGACAAATACTCTGGATGGGTAGCTAAAAACAAAGACTCTAATTGAAAGGAATGTTAGAGAAGGGGTTCTGCCTTTTTTTCCCCTCTATTATGGAAAAGTATAGATTCTAGACATTCTGTCTAAAATCTAGAAATTACTAGGACTGAAACTCGATCCTTGCATTCTTATATTTCTTGACGAGAATCAGGATTTTCGGCTTCTTCTTGCAAATGAGAATTAGCCCAGAACTGCCTGGATTCTCACTGAGAAAAGCAAGATTGTCATAAACAACACTCTCCCTCACTTGGAGACCTGAGAAGGGTTTTTTGTTTACAAACAAACCCTGGCTCACTCACCTGGGTGCCTCTCTGAGTCTGGGGCTACTTCCACTGCTGGGTCTCTCTCAGCTTGGAGAACCAAGAAGTGAATGCACAGAGCATGTGCAGAGAATACATTAGAACTACATTACCCAGCAGGCAGCACAGACATACAGGCTTAACAGCAGCAGCATGAACTACAGTTCCCAGCAGCCCTAGAGTCACTAGAGCATGGTCATTGGGGAAACAGAAGCCAGCAAGAGCCTGCTACTGTAAATCAAGGGAGAAGAAGTCAGCATGGAACTAAAAGTCCCAGCATCCCTCCTTCCCCCAAAGTTTTTGCACATGCCCAGAACCTTAAAAGAAATGGGGAGGAAGAAACAGAAAAAACACAGAGAAGGATGGGGCACATCTGCTATGCTCCCCAGAGGAACCCATAGTGGTGATTCACAGGAGTTATGAATGCAGGAATCAGAGAGACCCTGACTGAGATGGGTGATGGTGTCAGAGGACAATCAGCTACAGTAGTCCAGGACTCAGAGCAGCCACATGAGTCAGTCAGCCACTCAGCCCGGGGGCAGAGGATCTTTTTTTTTTCTTGTTGAGAACTTTCACAGAACATGAGAACTCAGTGAAATCTCGCTCCCAGTTCTTCTTCTCAATAAATAAATAAAATACATCTTTTAAAGAAATATCATTCCAGCCCTAGAGATTACTCTAAAAACTATGACATTTCATGGAAGAGGACTAATTTATGTAGTTTCTATTAATCTTTTTATTAACTGTACACAAAAAAGCTGTATTTGTCTGGGACACAGGCATGTGGGCTCAGTGCAGCTGAACAGGGTCCCATCCAAGGAGACGAAGCCTTACCATCTCTCTGAATGCACCAATCTGCAATCATATAGGCACCAAGCTTGCACAGAGCCCCATAATTCCTAAGGACCTCACTGCTTTCACTCCCTGTTAAATTAGTAGGAATTTTCCATAAGGACTATCTCAGTCTCAAGGTAATCTAGACATCCAGAAAAACCTGTGAAAAGCACCCTCTGGATTCCATCAGGTTATTGTGCTGTCTGAACAGTAACTCAGTGATACAGGAACTTTTCAACTGTTGTAGGTCTGGATTACTACACAGTAGAGGAGTTCAACCTGGGGGTGGTGCTTCCATGTTTTTTCTTTGGACATCCCAAAGCACCTCTGTTGTAATATCATAGAGAGAGCCCCATAGTATTCAGAATTGTTCAAGTACAGCTGGTTCCTTCTCATGAAGATAGCTGTTTAAATGGGGCAGAACTCTGGGGATGTTCTTCCCAATGCCGTAATTGTGACTAAGGTTGCCTCTCCTTTAACTGGGATAGATGTTCACGCAGGCTATTTTACATCTCTAAAGGCATGCCAATAAAGTGTCTTCTACAGAATTATTTTCCACTGACCTGAAGGAGGGAGAGGCTAGTTTAGATTTTTTTAATATATATATATATATACTCACCCACATGTGAAGTCCCATTAAGGCCCTTTCCACACAGGTGCCTCCCCTTTGCACACGTGTGCAGGTGGGGGGCGGGCGCTCGTGTGAACGCTGCAGCAGAAGCAGTGGGTTGGGTGAGTGCCTGTGGGAACACCATGGGAGGTGGGCGGGGGTGCGTGTGTGCATGTGTGCTCCTGCATTCCACCCACCTCCACCCATCACCGACAGACAGAACAAGTGCCCGATGCTCCATGCGCAGAGGTGGGCACACTGCCCACACACCACGCCGCCCACTCAAACCCCCACCCACTGTGTCCTGTGTGAAAAGGGCATAAGAACGATATATAGGACCCCATATTTTTTGTTTTTACAAGTCAGAAAAGGAAATCATTTTAAAATGGCGGCAAGTAATCTGTCTTCAGTTCTCATGCTGTTCTCCCCCCCTTTTTCCGTGCCAGAACATGCTGTTGATTTTTTTGAAAGCTTGACAGAAAAAGTGACAGACATGCTGAGCATGTTTCCTCCAGCGTGAAAAACCTCAGAGCCTCCTCCACTCTTTGTGACTGACTTTTTCGCAGCCTGTAATTCAAATAGCAGAACTAGGTAGAAAACATCTATTCAGAACCAGTATGACTAGACATGGAATAAATGTTGTTGTTCTGTGTGCACATACTCAGGTTTGAATTGAATCTCTCTTTTAGATAATATTGGGGATTACTTTCAGGTGAATATTTATTTATATTTGATTAAAACTTACCCATGTGTTTAACTTGAGACTATCTTTTCTGACTAGGAGTTTGTACATTTCTTTTCAAATAGCTTTAAATTAAAATTTGGTAGCATAGCCCAGCTAAACTTCAAATCAATGAAGTAAAAAATCCCAGAAGCAGTCTTTAAAATGTTGCTAGACATTAGTAGCAAAAATTAAATAAATAAGGATACATATTTGTTTGTTTAAATGTATATGCCGCCCTTCCTATAACAGCTTAGGGTGGGTTACAATTGAAATAAAACCCTAAAACATATATAAAAAAAACAGTTTCTGCCCCAGGAACCCTACCGCTAATCTCCCCCCCCCCAACAACTTTCCCTAACCCCTCCCCACAACCACACATAATCTCCCAACCAACCCCTGTCCCTGCCTGCCATATGCCTTACCAAACAGAAACATTTTACAACGCTTCTGGAAGATGCTCAGACTCAGGCCCAAGCAAACCTCCTGGGGAAAGGAGTTCCATAGAACTGGGGCAGCAACCGTGAAGGCCCCCCTGCACACTCATATCCCAGTCAAGAGTAACAGATGGAACTCACATGAGGGTACTTCCCAGCCTATTGCAAGGTCCACAACAAAGCATGGTAGACGAGACGATCTTTCATATATATGGGACCCAGGCTGATTGGGCATGTTAAGTGTACTCTTCAATTTCTGGCCCTTTTTAAACGATACTTACCCATGCATGCCCCATGTGGTGGATATGAGTGGATGCATCCCATTTGAAAGCAGCAACAGGTGGGTGGGCATGCGTGCTCCCATGTAACACACACCTCCACTCATCGCCCCCACATGGAGCATCTGGCAAAAACACAGGTTGCTCTGTGCAGGGGCATGGGGGCGGGGGCGGGGGGGGGGGCTGGGTGTCTTTGTACACTCCCACACACACACTTGCACTTCCCCCAAAGATGGGGGACCAAGGACTACCCATCCACCCCAGCCGCAGCCCATTTAAAAAAAGTCCAGAATCATCAATCATTATCTCACCACAACATCGGTGCAACGTAGCATAGGTCAGTGTTATGATTCCCATTCTACAGAGAGGAGAGCACCCGATTGGTCAAGTTACTCAGGGTATGAGATCTTTTGACTGTTAGGGAGTGGGAGTCAGTAACAGGAAATGGATCACTCCATTTTAGCCCGTTATGCATTTTTCTAATGCAACTAAAGCTGACCACTGCCAGAAATAGGATGCTGAACTAGATGGATAATGTTCTGACCATTCATTGAATCCCATTGTGTTCAGCTGTGACTTACGGTCCCATTAACTGAAAGCAATGGTAGGAAACCATCAGAATCGTGAGAAAAGCATTTCAAAATAATCCAGTACCTGGTTTTACTGTGGTTAAGATCGTGAATTATTTGAGATTGTCGCTATTACTACTTAGCCATTTTAATGCTGATTGTTCATTGGCTGTCCACATAAAACTGTTACCTTTAGCAGTGAGGCAGTTACACTGTAATCAGCCAAGTCATCATTAGCCTGTAATTCCATTAGGTTAGTAATGCATAATAAGCTACTACAGAGGGGGTGTATGGAGGGTGTGGCACAATGTGCCAATCAAGAATTTTAGAGCCTTTGTTCTGTGAAGAACCTCCGTGGAACCAAAATGTATTCATTCATTCAGACTTATATGCCACCCTTCCCTTAATGGTTCAGGATGGCTTACAATCAATATATATATATATATATAAAAAAAAAAACCACATAAAATTCACAGTTCCTTCCTCAGAAACCCTAACCATAAATCCCCCCCACCCAAAAAAAATCCCTTTCCTAACCCGTCCTCCCAACCCAAAACCACACACAACCCCCAGGACTGACCAACTCCAGTCCTGGTTCCCGTCTTCCAAATGCCTTACCAAACAAAAACGTTTTGCACCACTCAGACTCAGGCTTAAGCGAACTTCCAGGGGAAGGGAGTTCCACAGCACCAGGGTAGTGACCAAGAACTCTCCCCTGCATACCCCTGTCCCATGGATGAGAGTAGCAGGTGGAACCTGCAGGGGCATTCTCCCAGCTGACCGCAGGGGCCGCAGCGCAGCATGTTAGGACAGGCAATCTTTCAGATTTGTGGGGCCCAAGTCATTTAGGGCTTTAAAAGTCAAAACCAGCACCTTGAATTCTGCTCGGAAAGCTATAAGCAGCCAGTGCAGACTCTGGAGTAGCAAGTATAATGTGCTGCAGGTGTCCCGTCCCCAAAATGATCCAGGCTGCCACATTCTTTACCAGCTGCAGCTTCCAAACAGTTATCCAGGGCAGCCCCATGTAGAGTGCATTACAATAGTCTAGCCTCAAAGTGATAAAAGCATGGATGACAGTGGTGAGGTCAAAATTGGAAAGAAAAGGCCGCAACCGCTTCACCAGACGTAGTTGGTGAAATGTGCTCCTGGCCACAGTCGCAACCCGATGTTCCAGGCACAGTGTGGGGTCTGGAAGCACTCCAAGGCTGTGAACCTGAGTGACCAGAGGGGGCTAGACCCTATCAATAACAGGAATCCCAATCGCCTCCAAATTACAGGGCCCAGCCAGCCATCATCACCTCAGTCTGGTCAGGATTCAACTTTAGTCGACTCACCCTTATCCAGTCCCCAACTACAGCCAGGCAATGGATAAGCACCAAGATCGCAGTGCCTGGGTTGGATGAAAAAGAGAGTTAGAGCTTAGTGTCATCAGCATAATGATGACACTTCACACCAAACCTCTGAATGACCTCACCCAAGCGGCCTCATATACTCATTGAACACATTGAAAATGAACCTGAAGAAAAGCTAGACCAGGGCTGGCCAGATTTATGGTGCACAAGATCCATTATACCTAGGCATCAACTTCAGGTGAGCCTTCAGGTCCTCTCCTGCTGGTTCCCACCCACAGGGCATCTCAGCAACTAGTCTCATGAGTGGAGAGGAATGCTCCCCTTTAGAGACAGCCTTTTCCACCATACTGGAGGGAGCTGTCCTAGTCAGCCTCTACCCCAGAGATGCTCCCTGAGATGCAAGTCCAGCTTTCCTCCACAGAGGCAACCTCTGAGAAGCTGGTCCTCCTTCCCACATTGTATCTGTTGGAGGTTTGCTCATGGATCTACAAATAGATTACAATTTACCTCTTGGCGACCCCTGAGCTAGACCATGTGGCACTTCAACCTTGAATGCCATGATTTAAATCCCACTCTAGCCATGAACTCACTGGGTGGCACTAGGTAAGTCTCAGCCTCAGTTCCCTATCTGTAAAATGGGAGTGTATGTGTGGGTCCCTTTGTTTCCCTCCCCTTGTTTTTCTTAGATTGTAAGTCCACTGGACAGGGAACTATCTCCAAAATCTGTAACTGTAAAGTGCTGCGTATAGTAGCGCTATAGAAATGAGTAGTAGTAAAATAGAACAGTCATGAGAAATAAACCCTCAGAAAACTGCAAAACATGTAACTGTTTCTAGAAATTGTTTCCTCTGCTGTAGCAGATCTTATCTGGATTTCCCTAATTCATATCCTTCCTTCATCTAAGCATGTCTTTATTTATTTGTTTATTTATTTTAATTGATTATCCTGCCTTAACTCTGGAGGTCAGAGTTGGTTACAACTAGGGATGAAACAAAAATATATTTTATTGTGAAAATCTTGTGAGAATTGAGAATCTGAGTCAAGATCTCACAGACATCTTGACCCTCATACAGATTCTCATGAGATTTCTCATTCCCCTCCCCTGCAACCCACGCAGGCTGGTCTCCCAGCCTGGAGAAATTTAAGGGGGGAGGGAGGAGGAAGCTACACTGTTCCTTACCAAGCATTCTTACTTTGTCTGGGGCTGGCAGCTGTCTTGGTGGGGAAAGCTTCCCGATCACAAATTTTCAGGAATGGGAGGGGAAGAGCAGGAGGGAGGGGACAGGCACAGCTGATACCTTAGCATTCTATTGGCAAGTAGGAGTCAGCAGCCAACAGAATGCTGAAATCTGTGCAAAGCCCGCCTCTGCCCTTCAGCTCCCCCTCCCATCTGAAAGTTCTTTCCAAATGGGAGGGGAGAGAGTAGGATGGAGGGACATTCTGTTGGCTAGCAGGAATCTGAGCATAGAATGCTGAAAAGCTGTGGTGAGCCTGCCTCTTCCCTTCAGCTCCCTCCCATGTGTTTCCAGCCAAGGTAATCAAATGGGTAAACTTGTGCAAATCAACTACAATACTCCTTGTTTACAGATGAAAGGGTTATCAGGAAAGGGTCGGGAAATGAATCCCAGTTCCCAATTTGGTGACATTTCTCATGAGCAGAAATTTAGCTGCTTGTTTCTGGCCTAGTGTTTGGTACCGTGTTCATTTCAGTATTCAGTACTTCGTTCACTTTAGGGATGGGCAATTTGTTTTAGTTACTTCTGTTACTAAACAAATTTGCCCACATTTGGTTTAGTAACAGGTAACTAAAATGGTTGTGAAAGCAAACAAAATGTTTTTGGGCACATTCGCTTTTGTTCCCCCATCCCCTTTGCACTCTATGCACTGCTTGCAGGCTGCAAAGCACTCAGAGGGGAGAGGGAGCCGTCACAAGACAAGAGATATGGAGAGTTCCAGGCTGCTAAGCACTCAGAGCAGAGGGAGAGCAGTCACAAGAAAGGAGATAAACGGTTCAAGAATGCCCATTCCCAAACTTGTGCGCTAAAGATGCGAATTATAAATGTCACTCACATGAGCTCGTGTTTACTCCAGTTGCCATTTTGAAAGCATTCACATGCTCCAATGAACTGAACCTAATTGAATCCAGCTGAATGCTTTGAGTTGCTCCGATTGCCATTTTGAAAGCATTCACATGTTCCAATGAATTGAATCCAGTTGAATCGAATTGAATTTAATCCAGTTGAATGCTCCGATTGCCAAAAGCATTCACATGCTCCAATGAATTGAATCCAGTTGAATTGAATACAACTGAATGCTCCAGTTGCTCCGATTGCCATTTTGAAAGTATTCACATGCTCCAGTGAACTGAATCCAGTTGAATTGAATCCAACTGAGTGTTCCAATTGCTCCAATTGGTTCTATTGCCATTGCCAAAATACAGGTTTACAGATACCACCTGACAGTTTTATCACATGCAATGGGGGCTGGGGGGGGGGAAGGACATGTGAACAGCACTTGCACATTATGCTGAGAAGCCTTGTGATCGCAGGAGACTGCTGTGATGTGCAAATTTCATGCACATCTAAAAACACCCTTATAGAGGCAAAGTAAAACCACTATTTAAATGAATGGAAGACCTGCAAAGTGATTCCCAATGAAAACAATGGGAAACAAATTTAGTTTTAAACAGAAAACGAATACAGATGTTTGCTTGTTTTTTAAATGAAAACAAATTTAAAACAAAAACTGAGTTTGTTCTTGCTGCACACACTTTGATGGTACCACTAGGTGGCAAATTTTGTCTTTTTGAATGGGATTGGGCCATCTGTGTTGTTGCTGTATTTGTACCACCTAAGTGAATGAACTACTGAATATCAAAATAGTGAAGTGACCAAAATGCTAAATACCAAAATACTGGGGGGGGAAACCCTAGAAACCGCAAACTATGCTGTTGGGCTTAATATATTGAATCTGGCTGTGACTTTGGATATTCGTTTCAGCTTAGTTTTTGTGCCCACACACCCCCACCAAAAAAGCATAACAGAGACAGCTGTAGGGATAAAAAGTGTAGGTCACAACATTATGGATCTCATACATCACATAGCCCATTCCATGAGCATACTATGTGACAACAGCAGCAGGGAACCATGCACGTGTGTGCATAAGGAGGAAGGGGGCCGGGCTATTTCCAGCACCCTAACGTTGGTGACCTGACCCTGTCGTGGTGTCATATACACACACACACCCCATGGATCAGGCTGGGGGAACCATCCTAGCCCAGTCGTTTTGAGCCGGGGCCCCCAACCTATGTGAACCCTCCACCCCACTCCCCATGGTGGTGATGGGGCCCATGGTATCCCCCTGACTCATAGGGAGCCTCACCATAGTATGGTTCCCAAGCTGTAATCCGCCGAACAGTTGCAAGTGCAACAGAACAAAATGACAATTCCTGCTACAAGAAAGAAACCCCACACCAACTGCTGTGGAGAAGGTGAAAAAACCAACTGCTCCATCCTGCCAATCCAGACAGGTGGAAAAATTCCTTCTCAGCCTTGAACAGCGGCTAGCTGAGCCCACAACAGTTAATTTACAGATAAACTGGAAAGGGAAGTGACTCGGGACTGACATAAAATAGGGTGGGCTGGGAGGGTGTCAGCACTTTCTGGAGACAGGTGAGGGGAGGGGGAATGGTTCCCAGCAGTGTTATTAGCCTCCTAGGTTCCTCCCCCACAGATGCGTCTCACCTTAACCCTATTGGCCAGGGGTTCTCACAGGATTGAGAGTGGGGTAGGAGCTTGCCCCCTCTCCATCCACAAATACTGGGGTTAGGTGGGCACACATCTGCCCTCACTTAGGCGAGAAGGTGTTCTATTTGCCCTGTTTTTAATGTTCTGGCACAAAGGCCTTTCCTCTGAAAAATCATTCAGAACGTATTGATTGATAGCTTTCTATTTAATATGTTTGTGAATAACTGCAGAGATTTTCTACTTGCAGGCCCCAAGACAGCCCATTTAATTTACAAATCAATGAGAAGCCAGGATATAGACTGTTCAGTCTGAAAGGAGGAAATTAGAGTGCTGTAGTCTTTCACCAAATGGCACATATTAAACAAGTCTTCACTTCAGGCTGTGAAAAAAAATATTCCAGGAATAATTTAGAACCCAGTTGATTGCTTGTTCAGGGTTTATCTTATGAGATAAGGAGATTCAGAAGAAGATGCAGAGAGCAGCTTCATTATTAAAGTCTTGCCGTGCTTGTTTGTTCTTGTCATCTGTCTGACTGTAACCTGTCTTTCCACTTATAAACAACAGTAAGACAAAAATCTGTTGTGAAATGATAAATGGAACAGACAGTCAAATAAATAATTTGTTAGTAAACAAGGACAGTGATTTCAAGTTAATACTGTTTTAGCTCCTAGATTTAGACATTACACCTAAAATCTGGCTCAATACCTTGCCCTCCTTCAATAATAAAAACAACACAACTAAGAAGGTTAATTGGTTGTTGAAGTTAAATTCTTCTGGCAGGCAAACTCCATCCCAGGGTGGTCTACTTATCCCATTCACTCCACCCATTTTTGGATGAACTAGATGGCTTCAAATGGTGGGCTGGCCTTGTTCCACCTGCCAGTGCAGAAAGTTCAGCAAGGGCCATGAACTCCTTTTCACTGTATTTTCAGCATCCTGATTTTCATGGAGCAAGCAGTCTCTGAGCTCCTTCAGGTTTAAGAAATAGGACTGAGACAAGAGCAAGTGTTCCCGTTCTGCAGGGAAATACCAACCTTTTGGAGCGTTTTGCATCTCCACAGCCCCTGGGGGTGTATGCTGGGCGCACATGGGGCTTGGGATCACCCTGTAACAGCTCTGTTCAACTCACAAAAAATAATGACAAATAGCAAAAACAGCAGAAAAGCCAGTAAGTTTCCATGTTGCATGAATGACCTGTTTCTGTTGGAAACAGTATTCGCCGCGATTTGTCATTTCTGACTTATTTAAAAGCATAGGGATGACTGTTGTGAATGGACGTTGTGCAGCTATGTAAGAAGCCATAGGTTCTTCAGTGACTCTCGATGTGGGCCTAGTCGAGGGCAAAGGGATTTTAGAAGAGCCAATACCCAAAACCATAGTATACTTTGTTTTTAAAAAAATCATGTTCAAAAATTGCCTTTGTAAAATAAATGCATTATATATTTATTTTTAAAAAACCATGATCATCTATAAATCCTCTTTTCAACATGTTCCTATACCTTTTGCAAATTAGTTTTGCAAAAATACAAGCTGATGCTCCATTTAGGAGAAAATTCCTATATGTCAGATAATGGTTTTCCTATCATGCCTTCAAATAGCTATTTAAATGCACATTAAAACAATCTACATCTCCATGTCTGTTTATATCCTCCAGCACTTAATTTATAGTTTACACGTTTTAATGCTCTTACATTTTTCTCTCAAAAATATTGTGTGCAGTGTAGTTGTGATGTCATAACCAAATAGATTAGGATTTGAAATGAATAGTTGTAGGTGGGGGAGAGTTTATTTTTTGAAAAAGCAGAATGTTCTCTGCTGCACATACTTAAGAAATTTGAGAGAGAAAATACTATAAGAAAGCTTCCTGAAGAGTAAACGAAATCTGTTCAAGTGTTCTGTTCTCATTACTTTTAAGATTGAGCACAAAAGGTCAGCAATAAAAAGCCTCCTATTTTGTGATTTCCAGGCAATCAGATACCACTTAAAATGAAAGTAAGCTGTAACCCTTGATAAATGGATGGAGCTCCACACTTTTAAATACTCGTATCTTCTCTGCAATGTTGCTTTATAACTGCTAATCTTTAAAGTGTAAAAAACTCTCAATAACTCTATTATGGAAATATACTCAGTGGAGAATGTACAATTGTCATAGCTCAGACAAGCACATACCACTGAAGAAGTACACTGCCTCTTAAACTTAAACAAGAAGCATTCCATGATTAGATCCTGGATACCTCCTGCAGGAAACCGACCCATCAGTTTGTGTGTCACTTTTGTCCACAAAGGGGGGCGGCATGTTTGGAACAGAAAAAGGAAGGTTTATATGCCATTTCATGATGACAACACTGCCAATCAGGATAAGTCACCTTCTTAAAAGCTAGGCAACTTGCTGAATCAGGATTTTTAATCATATGGGAAGGGAAGAAGATGAAGATAATCATGTAGCTACAAGGAGAAGTTACTAAAGTATGTACTAAGGCTGAAACAAGCAGCAGTGCTGCTTCTCATGAGAAATTTTACTATATCAGGAACTGGGATCGATGTCTTGATCATTTCCTGATACCAATGAGATTTCTCAATTCTCACAATACCATCCCAATTTACCAACTTGCTTACTGAGTGTTTGCCACATACCATTCACTTACCATATTGCTGAGGATTAGGCTTGAAATGAGCAATCATAGTAAATGCTGTTTCTGTTGAAAACAGGTCATTCACCTTCAATCACAGAATGATAGAACTTACTGAATTTTTTGCTATTTTTTGCTTGTTGAATGCAGCGTGAACTGAGCTGTACCAAATGTGCTTCGCAGCTTATGCTTTATATAGTGGTTAAGCGACACAAATGTGCTGGAAACTGATGCGTAAGTACACAAAAGGATACTCCTGAAAAGTAAAAAAAAATCCTGGACAATTCCAAAAAAGTTCCAGAAAGTCCTGAAAAATCCAGGACAGTCCCAAAAAGCTCCTAGAAAGTCCCTGGAAATGAGGGGAAATTTCCAGGGCCAATCTCACAATGGCAGAAGTGTGAAATCGCTGACCAGTGGGGAAATACCAATGAACAGTCACAAGCGCTCCCAAAAGGTACATATTTCCTGATAGGAAGAGAACACTTGATCTCATCTCAGTACTCCTGAAGGTACCATTTTACTTCTGGGTTTGTTGTTTCCGCATTTCTGGGCCAATTGCTGAACAGATAGCCAACCCCTTAACCTCCCCTCAGTGCCTCTTAACCTCCACTCCAGTGCCTCCAAACAGAATTGTTGTTCTATGTTGTTCCATTTGCTTTGACCAATCTGCAACTGGATTGCAGATTAGTAAAGGAATCTGTATACCAGCCAATGAGTGACGAGGAAATACAAGGGAAAATGGAGTGGAAAATATTCAGTATTGCATCAGTATTACCGCTCAGGATTTGAAATGGACGGCAAGGTGGTAAACAGCAAAATGGTAAGCAGGATCCCGGTAAACAGAGTCAGTAAATTGAGAAACAAAATGTCAGACGAGACATTGTACCAAGAGGTTCTCAATTTGACCGAGGCAGTATCGAGAACTAGGATTTCAATGAGATTTCCCATTTTGGTGAAATCTCATTTCACCTTTAGTACATACCCCTAGTTATTGATAAATTAAATACTGTGTGAACTGGAAGGAATAAACAAAAACTAAAATGGACAACTTAAATAATAGATTAAATGATTCGGTCGGTAGAAAATGCTAATTTAAAAAAATTAACAAAATATTTATTATTTCATAAAGGGAACCAGAAAAATAAGAGACAGTGGCAGAAATCCCACATGAGTTCCATGTGGGATTCGTGTGGGTCCCAAGCAGGTTATTCATGGCACAATACGATCTCTATGGAGATGCGTGTGGCAGGGCATGGGATCAGCCTCAGTGAAGGCCAAGTGTCATAGACTGGTCACTTCTCTTGTTTGTGCTTCTAGAATTTCATGGACGGTACCGTAATGTGCAGTTTTTCCACTTAGGACAGTAGTTCGCAGTAGGGCTGATACTCCTCAGTTTCTCGCCTTCCTTGACAAGAATCAGGGTTCTCGGCTCATTCTTGCAAGTGAGAACGAGTCAAGAATTGCCCTGATTCTCACAGAGAAAAGTGAGAATCTCGTCCTCCCCCTGCACTTCTTTAAAAAAAGAAAAACCCTTTTTACTCACCTGGCTGCCTCTCTCCAAGTCCAGGGCTTCCTCTCCCTGGGACTCCTCTCCACCCTCTCTGCTTCTCTGTAGGGGCAAGTAAGGAGGCAAGTTTGCTGAGGAGGCCGCCACTTCATAGTGAACAAATTAAAAACAAAAAAACCACAACCCACCGCACATGTGAAAAATTGCCACCAGGACCATTCAGCACATGTGCAGCCCTTTTCCAAAATGGTGGTGGCAACGTTGGTGTCAGTGCCATTTTGAAAAAGGGCAGCTGCATGCATAGAACAACTCCCCCTTTCCAAAATGGCACTGGCAGAAAAGAGCTGCACAATTTGCACATGTGCAGAATGGTTTTTTAATTTTCTCAAGATTCTTATGGATTTTGGAACGTTACCGAGATCTTGTCAATCTACACTACAATGCTGAGGCAAGAGATCTGTTGAGATCTCAGTCACATTTCTCGATTTTTTTTGCGAAAATCTCACAAAAACTTGGAACAATTCTCGATTCAGCCCTAGTTCTCAGCCAATCACCTTTTTCATCCCAGAAGTGCTTGCCCCCTGATATGGGGGGCGGGGGTGGAGGGCACAGCAGCCCAGACCAGTGGAGTTGTATAGTAGAGCTGCTGTGGCAACTCAACCAGTTCCCTCCTCGCACTGGTAACTAGCCTGTGGGTTCAAGGTTAGGGATTTCCAGTATGGGTGAGGCCAGGCCACACCTCCCACACTGACCTAGTTACAGCTCAGTACATGAATCTATTTTTACTGTTAATCATATTCATCAGTGTAATCAGCTGAAAAACATGTGGCACACTTTTAAATTGTCTGTGAATTTCCATGAGGAAAAAATCAAATCACATGGCAAACTTCCATGTGTGAATCTAGCACTTTTTAAGCTGGTGTTACTGAAAATGCACATTTTTATTTCCAGGGGAGGAAACATATGCTCTCTTTCCTACTCTTATAGTACACTGTCAAAAATTCATATTATTCAGGCTTACAGAAGAACAATATCTGACCCACCACCTCGAAATGCAATGCCAAAGTTTAAAGGACACGAGGGAGGCATGCATTTTTTACTTTTAAACTGTTTGAGTGGAGAGGACAAGCTGTAGTGGCATTTTCTAAGCTTTATAAGATCTCGTTACTTGAAAATTCATGATTTCTTTGAGGTTGCATATTGCGTTCTGGTCATTCTGTGATTGCTGGGATACTGATATTGTTTGTGGTTATTTTTAATAGAAATAATTATCATTGAAGTATCTGGGCAAATACATGCGACATAGTCATAGCCGGAGACCTGCGTTCACTGTATTTTCCTCAATGGCCACAGTGGGGAAAATGCACTGAACACAAGTCCCTGTCCATAGCTATCAGGGCCTACTCCAAAGTTAATCAAAAGCATTAGAAAACAGCTAATGGTGTGGGTGCATAAAGTTTTGGACCGACCACTTTCGTTAAGTGCTGCATTTAATACATGAATAGCATTCGTAACTTTATAGTGCTTGTTTCCACTTTCCACGTGTGTGGTTTTTCCTAGGCAAAAATATATAAATAGAATCAAATATAAAACTCTTTCATTTCTTTTCAAAGTGGAAAATTTCATGCTGAAATGAACAATTTTCCTTTGTGGCATGTAAACATATATTGTACTTCATTCACACCTGGGGTGCAATCCTAATTCCACTGTAGTTAAATGTTTAAATTCCCACTGACTTCAATGGAGTCAGGATTGTGCCTGTGAATGCTACTAGTTTTATATGAAACTGGCCTTGAAAGAATCACAGAACTAAGCATGTACCAAAGCACCATAGATTCTGTAGGGTGACAGAAGATGTTGGAATTGATTTTCTACCACTTTTATCTTTGGCCTTTGGAGTCTAACTGCTGTTCTTAAGAAGATTTAGTTTGTAACAAATTAGAGACACCACAGGACAATTGCTTGCTCAGATTCCCAACATGAGGGTTTATTGGTGAACATGCGTTTAATAGCAATAAAGACTCAGTAGCATACAGGAGTATCTTCATTAGGTACTCAACCAAAAATATTATATTCATTAAAAAGGTGTCTATGAAAGCTGTGGTCTTTTATTTGTTAAATATCAAAAAGTAAGTATTTTTTACCAAAATGTTAACATATTCAGAAGACACTTTGTTGAAGTATCCAGCTGAAAGCACTCAAAATGCAGCCAGACACTAGATACAACCACGTTTACTAAGAAATGAACTTCTAATAACCCATAGTCCCCATGAAGCTCCAGTGCCTGAAATAGCAGCTCAACTTTTCTTGCTGTTGAGGGAGCCGCCTGCAGGAAGCCTCTTCCAATGAGAGCAGCCCTACAGGTGCCTAAGAGGTGCAGGAAAACCATCATTTGCTCACCTCTGATTTAGAGATTCCCCAACATTGTTGTGGGCTGAGTAAGTAAAATATTGTAAGTGCTCTATTTGGTACTTTCTGGCACCATTTAGATACAAACCTTTGATATCAATATCTGCTATTTAGTAGACTTTCACTTTCTTCTTAAGAAGTAAATTGCCTGTGTGCAGCAGTGAAAAGGTTTCCATCAGAATGAAGCATTTTACCACATAATTGTCCAGTTTGGGTGGGCAAATGGCTGCAATTTTTCACTGGACACCCTGAATAGACTAGCCTGCCAACAGTAAAATATAAATTCCTTCTAAGGCTGACTACAGTTTGTAGATGGAAGGTGCAGGTGGATAGAAGCAGAGATGAAGGTACTCTGTATAGAAATAAGATGCGCAAGAGCAGCATATTTTATAATCACAAAGCACTACTGACATGAAACAGCAATCAGTGTCTCGACTTTTCAGAGAAACTGGCAGAACAATAAAAAACGTCGCTTATGAGGGGGATTGCTGGCTTAGCATACTACCCCACAAAGGCATTATAAATTCCCACATGCATGCCTTCCTTCCACAGTGGAGGTTCCAGTGGGTGATGGGCAGTTGCTCATCTTCCTTTTGATACCTCCTCAGAGGGGTCCTATAGGGTTCCATCCTGTCTCTTGTTCAATGTGTATCTGAGGCCTTAGGGTGAGATTGTGCATAGATTTGAACAGAGGTGCCTTTGATATGCTGATGACAACCAGCTCTATTTATCTGTATCATCAGACATGGCTTCTGAAGTCTCAGTGCTTACTCAGTGCCTTGCTGTTGTTGGGGACCTGATGTAGGTGAGCTGATTGAGACTGAACCCAAACAAAACTAGGTTTGAACTTGATACAAGCAAGCTGATAGAGACCAAACCCAGCTAAAACTGGGTTGGCTTGTCTTGTGGCTTGAGGACTGGAGGAATAGGGACACCCATTGTTGCTGCAGTCCAGCCTTCCTTGTTTATCCAGGGTCCCAAACGTGGAATACTCCTGGTAGTCCTGAAACAACAAATCACAGCAAATGCTGTTTCTGTCAGAAAAAGGTCATTCGCAAGATGCAGAAACTTACCTGCTTTTCCACAGTTTTCACCATTTGTTATTTTTCATGAGTTGAACAGAGCTGCTTTGGAGCCAATCCCAAGCCCCATGTGTACCCTGCGACTGCGTGCAGCCCCAGGGCTGTGGAGATGCAAAAGTGCTGACTAAGTGGTGGTGAAGTGCCAGAAAATGCTGTAAAAGTGCCAGACAACTAATGTAAAAGTCCCAGAAAGTGACAAAAAATTATGAAAGTGCCAAAAAGTGATGAAAAACGTCAGAAGGTGATGACAAATGACAAAAAATGATGGAAAAACTCAAGTGCTGATATCGACAGTAGTGAAAGTACCTGAGACTGATGAAGTACCAACGAACACTCGCAAGCACTCCTGAAAGGCAGGTATTTCCCTTCAAAACTAAAGCACTTGCTCTTGTCTCAGCCCTAACTCCTGGATCCATTGATGCATCTGGAACATCAGTTACAGCACTGACCAGGAGCACTTTTCACCAACTCCATGTGATGAAAAGACGGTGGCCTTTTTTTTCAGGCTCAGACTTAGCCTGTCATCCATGCCTTTATAACCTTGAGGCTAGACTGCTGCATTGCACTCTCATGGCTGCCATTGATGACTGTTTGGAAGCTGAAGTTGATGCAGAATATGGCATGCCACCTCCTGCCATGGGTGTGCCACCAAGAGCACATTCTACCTGTGCTTTGATGTCTGCACTGGTGTCTAGTATCTTTCCAGGCTTCAAGGTGTTGGTTTTGATATAAACTGACCCCTATCCACCCATACATTTCATCATAATCCCTGAAGGTACTCTTCTGCAAGTACCATCACCATGTCACATCCCATTCCCTACAGTAAGGGAATGCAGAGCATTGTTTTTGGTGGCTGCTCCACAATTCTGGAGATTTTCACTTTCCCTGGTTGTTTTTCAGGGTCCAACCCTGAATATTTTCCAAAGGAGATGTAACAGACTTTCATATATTTTCATGTATAAAAGCCCTGAGTCATAGCATGCCCAGTTTTTGGGAAGTCCAGTACAAAATATACAGGTTGACTATATCCGATTCACTGCTGATGTAGGGTAGATTTTCAATGAGGGTTTCACAGTTACAAAAATTTGTATCCTTTTGTGAATTCTCTGACCCATCCAGTTCCTTTAAAATAACAGCAAAACATACATCTTATTAAACTAAAAATGCATTGCATGCCTGCTTTAATCCTGTTCTGATTAGAGTTCCCATGCTGCCAGTAGCAGAAATTCTGTGACTTTTAATTAATTTATTTTTTTAAATGGCTACTGCAAGTAGTAGATTCAGAAATAGTACTTTTAAAGGTTTGTTTTACAGGCTTGTTTCTTTTTGTTCCTGCTGAGAAGGTGAGAAGCACTGAGTAGTTTCCATGGCACTGAGCGGTTTTCTGATGTTTGGCTCTATATGGGTCTTATTTTTGCAGTTTAAAAAGACTACAGTCAAACTGACAGAGAATAAGGAAAGCTTACACTTGTGCAAACATGGACAAAGACTGTGTGTGACTTAAAAAAATGGGAGACCCCCCTCAAAAGTGACTTGTAGAACCTGCATGGTGTACCTTCCTCATTCAAATTATTTGATTCTATTACTATTTTCAGAATATCAAACAAAGCTGGTTTAAATAGGCCAACACAACACAAATATTTGTCTGTGTTCTTTCTACAACATCCAAGGCAGTAGCAGAATATATATCTTTGCCACACTACTACTTCCTTTTCAAAAGTCCTTTCAAAAATTGTTTTGACTTGACAACAGTCAGTCTGTGGATATTTTTCAAATGCAACCCCGGATTACATCTCTGAGGCGTCAGGAACTTCCAATCCAATATCATCTTAATATGATGTACTCTTGACACATTTCCTAAAAGTGTCTACTGACTCCAGCTGCTGGCCCTGGCCCTGAAAATGGCACTGCTGGAAGCATCAGCATGAATAGGTTTACTGTGTTTTCCTGCTAATACATACTGTGCAAAAAGATCTTCAGGGGAAAAAATACATGATTACCAGTCTTTTAAATCCTCTCCTGTCTCTCACGTATGGTAAAACTGAAACACTGAAGAGAAATTTTTGCCCTTTTTACACAGACGGGGTGGGGGTGGGGTATGGGTGATTTCGCGTGGTGTCTGAGTGTGTCCCTTTACACTGACACACAGCCACTTCCACCTATGGAGCCTCCTCCGGTTTTCCAGAAGGCTCCATGGGTGGAGGTGGGTGTTGCGGGGGAGTGCACATGCACCCGCACCCATCCCACTCAGTGTTCACACGAACAAACACCGAGCGGACACCCATTCCCCCATCCATTGCCGGCCATTTAAACGGACCCTCACCTCCCTGAACATCTGCCCGAACACTGAGTGGGGGTGGGGTGGCATCCGCGTAAAAATGGCTGGTAGCGGTACTTGAAGGTTTAAATTTGTACTGTCTGTATGAAGATGCACGATCAAAGTCTAAATTATATTTTTGGTTAAGCATTGGAGGTTAACTTCGTAATTTTTGGTTGGTTTTCACATGAGGTGTTAACTGGGCTGTCCTGAGTCCTGTAGAGTTTCTCTCCCTGTGTTCCCTCACCCTTGTTAATCTTAGATTGTAAGCCCACTGGGCAGGGACCTGTCTCCAAGATCTGTAACTGTATAGCACTGCATACATCTGGTAGTGCTATAGTAGTAGTAGAATTTACTCCATAGACTAACACTGGGTTTCTCTGTAAGAAAAGTGTTCTTTCACCTCAGGAGATGTAGAATTAAGCATAAACTAAAACATCTCGCTTGCTCAGGAGCATAACTAGGTTGGAATGGGCTCTGGTGCAGAAAATAAGATGGGGTCCAGCGGCAGGGAACACAGGTGCACCTGAAAGCATGCCCCCAGGCTCATGGGCCCTGGTGTAGCTGCACCCCCCTGTCCCTATTCTGTCTATGCCCTTGCTCTCGGTGGGTGTCCAGGCAGAAATGTATCCTTACATGCTTTAAGATATGCTGAAGATAGACACTTGCAAGTCCTCATAAGATTTTTTAGACCTGCCCAGTTGTAAGGTATCTTTTCAATGACTTAATAGTACTTGTGGTACATAACTTCATAATATATAAAGTAAGGCTAGTAGAGATCGCTCCCTGAAACTATAAAAGCATAAAAAAAAGATGGTAAATTTCCATGAAAAGGTTTAATGGCCTGGAAAGCCATTGTAAAATGGAAGACCAAATAAATCTGTAAAAAAAATAAATCATCACTGAGCTTTCTGTTGGGATTTAATCCAACTTTTATTTGAATAACCATCATTTTGAAGCACTTTGTTCATAGCAAGCATGTTGTCTGTGAAAACTCAGTGGATATTTCCTTTATTTCAATGTATAGATTTTGGAATTCCTCAGGAGGCCCAATATTTAATATCCACATTTTTGAGTCACTGATTTATATTTAATGAGCAAAAGGTCTAGAGATATTTATTTGAAAGCAAAGCAGCTTGCTAATAGTAACCAATCATAGACGAATAAAGAAATGTGTTGAGAGAAACATGCATTAAGGGAGAAAACAATCTGACTTGTAATAATGCCCAAGACACTGGGTGATTTCAGACGTTATGAGATCACAGTCAACCACGCTCGATTCCGCGTGGTGGCTGTGATCGCGTAACGTCTGGTGGGGGAAACGGATGTTTCCCCCCAGATGTTACCACGGCATGGGATTGCATTCAACACGTAAGCGGCGGGACCGGAGGCTGCCGCGTGTCGAATGCAATCCCATGTCGGGGTGAACCCCGGCGTCTCGTCTGGTCGGGCGCCACGGCCCGGGATCACCGGTGGGACCCCGGGCCATGGCGAATCCGGCCCGACGCGGCGGCCGCATTGGCCCTGCCGCCCGCCCGTCTCCCCAGAGGGTGGGGAGCGTGGAGGGGGCGGGGCCGTGCTGCCGCACATTGCGCCACGTGGTCCCGCCCCCTCCCAGATTCCCTGCCGGGATCCCCCGGCACGTCTGCTATGGCGTAACGGGGTCACCCCGGCGGGGAATTAATAGGGTGATTTTGGTACGGGGCCAAAGGGCCCCGTAACGTCTGAAATCACCCACAGATACACTATTGCCATTTTGTTTTCATTTTTGACAATATTTTAAAGCTAGGAATAGAGCCATGAGACAAATAATAATTTGTTCTTTAAATTTAAAAAAAGTGAAGTTCAGAAGCCTAAAGAAAAAATGGGTAATCCCAGAAATTAAAATGAAGATATAAATAGATTCTAGCACTGTTGATATAGGAAGTAAGAGCATAATAACTGCCATAATAGGTCAGAGAAATTATGCATCTACCCCAATATCCTGCACCCAATAGCAGCTGTTGCTGGAAATTCAAAGGTGGGGCACATGAAACAGAATAATTGTGAATTAATCCATCCCATGATATTCACTCCCAACTTTTGATAGTCAGACCATCCAGATCATGAACTTGCATTTTTTGACTGTCTTGGTCAATCATCATTGATGGGATCTATCTACTATGAATTAATCTAATTATTTAATGAAACCAGTTATAACTGTTGGCCTTCACAACATCCTCCAACAATGATAAAGGTAGAGAATAAAACTGAAAATATAATACCTCTATATAAACCTATGGTGCGACCGCACCTTGAGTATAGTGTGCCGTTCTGGTTGCCCCATCTCAAAAAAGATATGGTAGAAAAGAAATAAAAAAGATACAGAGAATAAAGATGATAAAGAATATGGAACAGCTCCCCTATGAAGAGAGGTTAGAGAGGCTAGGGCTCTTCAGCTTTCAAGAAGAGACAACTGAGTGTGGATATTATAGATGTTTATAAAATCATGAGTACTGTGGAACAAATAAATAGGGAACAGTTATTTACCCTCTCAAATAGTACTAGAACTAGGGGACACCCCATGAAACTAACATGCAAGTTATGGAATTTGTTGTCAGAAGATGTGATCATGGCCAGTAGTATAACTGGGTTTAAAAAATGATTGGACAAGTTTCTGGAGGATAGGTCCATTAGCTACTATTAGCTGGGTAGATTTTGGAGAATGTAACCTCTTACTAAGTGTTAATAAATGTTCAGTCAGCATGCTGGCTACAAGTCCTGGGGAGGAGGGGCACCCCTGGCCGGGTCAGGAACCAAAAAAAGTTCCTGCTGATTGATCAGGTGGGTGGGGGGAGTGGAAGAGACGTGAGACTAGCTGGCCCCACCCCCATGCTGTGGCCAGTGCCCCACCCCCTGCCATGATGGGCATCTATGGCAGCCCTCGCACTGGTGCTAGGATGTCAGCGCAAACACATTTGCCCACTGTGGTCTGGCTGTGAGGCCCTTGGTTACAGACTATGGGCCCAGTTCTTTCTGGGAAAATGATTCCTGGGCAGCCACGTATCTGGTCAGAGACTGTAGGAGGCCCACATCTGACTGACTGCTAACAGACTCATGGGTAAGGCTCTGGCCCAGGAAGGCCATAGCGGGCAGCATCATGTTTATTAACACCCATTGTTGGGAGCTGGGTGTGAACAACAGGGAACAGATCGTCCCAAAGAATTCTGAATGTGGTATGAATACTGTACTCTTTACTAAAGAATTATATGATGAGCATAGCTGTTTCATAAATATGGACTAAATCCAGCTGCCTTGAATGATACACAGTAACTATATTGTTAACCCAACAGACCATCATGATGCCAAGCAGGGCTACATGTCTTGCTCCCCCATTGCTTCAACCAATAAGTGGAGAGACTTCAGTGATCCCATCTGCCACAGAATGCAACTAGCCTGTCCACATTCAACTGGACTGTCTCATGGTGCGGGCTTGCCAAAGAGTGAAATAGGGTGTGTCAAGAAGTGGAGTGGGAAGCATGTCTCTCTCCCATCACATTTCAAACCTTACTCTGTAAACATGGAGCTTTTGCTCATCTCATTGTGATGTTATGGCATTCCAAAGGTGTGGATGCAGGTGAAGTTCAGGGTGACTTAACAAGTAACCTTCTTGCATCCCTTCCTCCCTCCCTCTTTCCCTCCCAGCACCCATATAGAGAATTTTATGTTTAGGCTGTAAGGCTTTCCACTTGGATCAACTTGGAGAAGTGTTTACTGTAATTTGTAGTTAATGGAGAAGGTCCTTGGGCCTCCCTTCTGCTTTTCAAAGACATTTTCACCTAACATGAAAATGGAACTAGATCTTTATTTTTCCTTGATCACTGGATCACCTCCCTTCCACCCTACAGTCTCTTTCTCTCCTGCTCATACCCCAGCCTTTCTCACACCACAGAGGTTGAAGTCTAGTCTGTCTGGCCGAGCTGTGGCTTCTTTCCTTCCAGAGGCCACCATTTTGAACAGTACAGAGCTGGTGGAGGGAGCTCAGGAGGAGTGGGGAGAGCTGTCCCCTCCCACCTAAAACAACAAACAAAAAACCGGGGTGGTTGGATCTTTGGGTTGTATACTATTTCCCCAACTTGAAATCTCTCCTGAAGCGCTCATTGCAATTTACAATTACTACTCCTCCAGCCTCTAAGTCTAAATCCAGAGTCTCTGCACTTGGGGTAATCTGAGGTCACCTGGATCAGAGCATTGGAGAGCTCTGAAAGGGGTGTAACCATGTCAGAAAGGGGCGTGGTGAGATTAAATTTGCCCCACCGATGCTCGAATGTGTCCATTCTCACTTCAGATTAAAGCCCCAGGGAAAGTGTTAACTTTAATTGTGCCCATGATGGCTAGCCTCCCAAAAGGAAATGGGAAGGCAATCTTGATCCTACGCCTTTCTCACTAAACAATGGTATCAGGCCAGCACACAAGAAAACATATTTATTAGGGATGGGTGAACAGAACCGAGTTCGGAAATGCAGTTCGGTTCGGTTCAGTTTGGAAATGCGGTTCGGTTCGGAAGTTAGTTCAGTCAACCGAACTCTTCGAGTCCAGTCCAAACTTCCGAACAAAGTTCAGAAATTCAAACCCCATTGAACTAAATGGAATATTATCTTTTAGGGATGGGCGAACGGAGCTGAGTTCAGAAATTTGGTTCGGTTTGGTTTGAAAATCGAGTTCGGTTCGGTTTGGTAGACTGAACTGGTCAAGTTCGGTCCGAACTCTGAACTTCCAAACCGCATTCGCCCATCCCTAATATTTATGCTTTCCTAACGCCATCACGTCTCTGCCTTTGGCCGCTTAATCCCCTTTCTATAGTCTGCCCCAATCTTGCTAGATGCAATATTTTTTTATATAAGTAATGTTATTCATTAGATGTTCTTTTGGACTGAAAATAGGCTTTAAAGTACCAGAACATCATAAATAATAACTACATCTCTATGCACAACAGCTAGCGTTAATGCCAAAAAGGCAATCGAGTAATTTTTATGGGGACTTTTTTAAAGGTAATTTTGTAGTTTGAAAGTACTGTAAGTAAGTTAATGAGACAGGCAAGACTGGCAACAAACAGATGTTTCATGAGTAAAGCTTGCCAGAAATTTAGCGCAATCTTAAAATTGTTGAACCAGAGTCTGCATTGACTGTAGGGCTCCATTATCAAGCTGTATTCATAAAGTAATCTAACAGTCTCCTAAAAGGAAAAAAAATGGCACCTGCACATATACAAGGCCCATCAAAAGCATTTTGACATACCTTATTGAGTTTACCCCTCTGTTTTCCTTTTCATCTGCAGAATGATGGAACATACGATTGTCTATGTGGAAACTGAAGGCTACAGCACTAATATAGGATTCTTGCATGTTAGTCAGGAGGGAGGGGAAACTGCCGTGAGCCAAAACCATGGCAGGGAGATCAAGGGAAGCTCCACCCATGTGCGTGGGATTTTTTAACATAATTTGCCCATTTCTGCTGTGATTTCACTCAATGGCCCTGTCTCCCATGAGTGAAATCACAGCAGAAATGAACAAATATAAAAATGCTGTGTTCAAAAGCCCGCGCACGGAGCTTCCCTTGATCTCCCTGCCACAATTTCAGCTCATGGCAGTGTCCCACCTCCACCCCATCTCGTTTGCAAGGGGCCCACAGAATGTTGCAGTATCTTAGCAGGAAAAAACTATGTCACTGGGGATGGGAGCACGCAGCACATCTCAGAATTAGGCTCATTATGTTAAATTAGAGTAGCATTAGAGCTAGTTGTTAGTTCCCCTTTTGATATTTAACTTGCCATTATAAAAGAAACTTGAAAACTGCCCTTTAAGACACTCTGATGCCTTAGTTGTTTGATATTTATGGAGGAATATGTCAGTTAGAGAAAGGCCTTTCCTTTGTCCAGTGAAATTCTGTTTGGCTCACTAAAGTGAGCATTTTCCTTTTCTAGCTCATGTTCCTTAGCAAAATTTTGCAGAACTTCTGAAAATGTTTGAGGCGCTTCTGGCCACTACTATGGTTGTCACCTCTTCAGGTTTCACCCAGAGACTCAAAGCCTCTAGGCTCTAAGGCAACCTTCAATTTCTCCAGATCAACTAGCAGTGCTGCCAGAAACTTGGAAAAATTAAGACTTCTAGGGGCATCATGAGCGGTCATGTCAGAAAGGAGCAGGCAATAGGGACTTTTCTCCCCCTTTCTGATGTGGTTGCAACCCTGTGATGTCACAATGCTATGTAAGAGGTGACATTAGATCAGAAATCACTCACATGACTCCACCTGTTCTAATTGAAAGCCCAGGGAAAAGTGGTAACCCTAATCTTGACTGTCAGGAGAATAATGGGCATGTTGATGAAGATATTCCATGCCTCTTTTTCAAAGTAGGCTGGCAAAGTATTCTCCAAGGTATTGGTGGGATACATAACGTATGGGTCACCAATTCTGGTAGTATCTGCAGCATCCAGACTTCATCACTCCTGAGTGATCAGTCTAGTTTAAGACTTGGGTATGGAACTGACATTACACTGATAGTGCTAGTTAAGAATCTCTTGATGATCCAGAACTTGCTTGCATAGTATATTAAATGTATGTAATCGTGAAGTGCATTTAATACTAACAAGAAGTGAGAAGGTGATCCTGGCCAGAATGGGGAGGGATCAGTTTAAATAACATCTGGGTACTGTAAGTATACCTTAAGTCAGCAGGGCTAGGGTGTTTGTGCAAGAGTAGGTGTTAACAACACAAGTCGCTTTGGCCCGCTCTGTCATGCGTTTGCCCAGACCTCACCTGCACGTTTGTGCGGGCGCCGCCAGACGTTAACCTGGGCTGTGTCAGCACAGCTACTCTGGTCTGTAACCGCAAAGTATCTCCAAGTCACAGCCCAGGCTATGGTCCACCTAATCGGGCCAAATTGGGCCACAGCAGGTTATTGCATGTGGTGTAGCCTGCCGTGACACGGCCTGGATCAGGTCTGCCATGGTGGCCATCACTGGCTGCTACGACTGCTGCCCATCATGATGGGGGGTGGGGGCGGGACACTGGAGCCAAATGGACGTACTTTCATGTGTCTTCAGCTGCTGGCAGTTCGTTCAGTGGCCTGGTCCGGATCGTGTCAGTGATGCTTTTCCTCCCTGTGCCAGGTCACACCACTGCCAACCCGGCATCACGTGTGTTAACACCCAGTGTTAGCAGAATAAATAAAGTAATCTCAGAACCATTAGCATTCATCTTGAGAACTTGTGGAAGACAGGTGAGGTTCTTGACAAAGAGTTGCAGGCAAGCATTATTTCTAAATTACTAAAATTCTCTAAATCCTCTGTAATTGTTTCACATTGGGTGAAAATAGACAAAACTCAATGCTTTAACACCGCATTAACATTTCTTATACATGTTGCATGACTGCATTGGCGCCCTATGTAGCCCTGCAACACGCATAAGAAATGTTAAAGCAGTTTTACAGCGGTGTTGAGATGCATGTCTGTTTTCATCCATTGCCATGAGCACCTTTGTCGGTAAAGAGGCTTTGTAAATAATTTAATTTACTACAATTTATTTTTTTTATATTCTGATCTTTTTCATTAATTGTACATGTCATTGTGCAAATGATACATTCGTTGTTGATGAAAAAATGATCCAAATGAAATTAGTATTTTCTTTAGGAGAAGAATGTTTTGTATTTACCAGTAATATCAAGATACAACGTGTGAATTGCCCTATAAGGTTGTGTATTTTATTCAGTAAAAGCTCTTTCCCACATTTTCTTTTTAAAGTACAAAAAGAAATCTAAGAGAAGTAAAAGTATCATTGGATTAATTGTGCCCACAGGTATTCCAGTTAATAGACTTTCAGAAATACCCACTCTCAAGCTGTAGCTATTTTTCCATGCTAAATATTCCTTTGCTGCGGAATATTTTAGTAGTAACTACGTCTCAGAAAAATACATATTTTAAAGTGGCCACACTTTTCTATACATAACAGCTTTATATGGCTGTTTAAGAATTTGCATATACTCATGTTAAGTCATCTTCCTGAGTGCTGAGACTTTTTCATCTCTCATGAGTGAGGCTCAGCACTCTACAGGATCTGATGTGAAGGGTACAGAGAATGGCCTCTGATGATGATTGATTCCAGCAATGGGCCTGGTGCTGAATGGTCATTTTTAGAGACAGGTCCCTGCCCCAAGGGGCTGTTAAAACGTGTCCCTTTCCCACGCATGTACACTGGATCTCCCTGAGGAGTGGGTCCCAGTGGACTGGCATGGGCTCAAAAATGCCCAATGTGGGGAATTAAGCTCGCCTTTTTGAATAGGGCACACGAGTGTTCACGACCTTTTGAGTGTAAATTGGCGGTGTCACACAGGGAATTAAAAAGAGGGGAGAGACACCTTAGAGTGCAGCATAGAGTTTTCAATTTATTGTGGGGATGAGAGGTACATGCAAGCAAAAGAGGCATTAGTTGGTAATAATCAAACAATGAGACACTCAACTCAATTATATAGTTACACAAGGATGCGGCATGGGTTGATTTCTAAAGTAAGCTCCTAATTTAGAAGGACTGCCTGTGCCAAGGCACAAACAGTGCGAGATTGAAAGGAAGGGGAAGAGAAGAAAGACACAGCACTTCATCTTACCAAAATGTACTGTTCTGAGGGAGGGCAAAGAAATGGATCCTTTATAGCCCCTTT
This sequence comes from Sphenodon punctatus, assembly GCA_003113815.1. Taxonomy (NCBI): domain Eukaryota; kingdom Metazoa; phylum Chordata; class Lepidosauria; order Sphenodontia; family Sphenodontidae; genus Sphenodon; species Sphenodon punctatus. Next base: position 1,621,470 of record QEPC01005146.1, read on the forward strand.
TCCAATTCAGACAGTACAGTAGCACCAGGGCAGCCTCCCTGGCGATGAGCCTTCAGGAGGGGGGGAGACTGGAGAAGTAGCGATCCAAGGAGGGAAGAAGTCTGTGGGCTCAAGCACTCAAGGCCAACACACACACTTGGGGGGTGCCTTTGCTAGGGTTGCAAGGGAGCCTAGGAATGTGCAAACGCGGTTCGGATGTTCGGAGTTCGGACCGAACGCGGTCTGTTCAGGCGACCGAACTGAACATTTGAACCAAAGTCGAAAACGGCCAAACAGTTCAGTTGCATTCAGGTGAGTTCGGATGAGTTCAGGCGGGAAAAACGTGAATGGAAGGCCCATTCAGGTGAGAAAAACGTGAATAAATAAATAAATAAATAAATGTTTCCACTATATGTGAATCTTGTGGAAGTAGCGGAATGAAATTAGCGGAACTGCGGAAGTAGCGGAATGAAACTAGAGGAATGAAAGCCTCTGCCACGCCGTACCACTAATTACGGAAACGCTATTTCCAGCAGAAATAGCTACCACTGCGACTTTCCGCTACAGCCGTATCCTGGAATAGTCTACCCACTGACCTCTAATATGGTGGGGATACATTGATGACATCTTTGTAATCTGGAGAAGTGGAAAAGAGAGTTTTGAACAATTTAAGGGCTATCTCAACACCATCCCCATCCCACTATAAAATTCACATGCAACAGCAGCATTGATAATTCCTACATCCCCTTCTTAGATGTCCTTCTTAACATTGAGCGAAATAAGATTAACACCGATTTACACAGCAAACCTACAGATGCTCACCTTTACTTGAATTGGAGTTCTTGTCATCCAAGACACATAAAGAAGAACATTATTTATAGCTTGCCTCTCAGGATTAGACGCATCTGTAACAACAACATGAATTACCACCAACGAAGCAAAGAACTCAAGAAACATCTTCTCACTAGGGGCTAGCCTTCCAATGTCATAGACTACAACATCCACCGGGCGCCCATACTAGAAAAGGAATCCCTCCTCCACAAGGGGGAGACTCATACTCACAAAGAACACTGCATCCCTTTTGTAGTAGATTTTCACCCAGCATCTCCTCAATATCACCTGGCAATTAAAGAAAGCTGCCCATTGGTTACGAATTCACCA
>QEPC01005146.1:1622709-1632973 GCA_003113815.1 Sphenodon punctatus
TGCCAGTGGAGTGGCAGCATGCAGCAGCAGCCAGAGCCCATCACCATGCCCCAAACTCCACAGGCCTGATTTTTGGAGACATGATGTTCCTCCAGGGCCACCAATGTCCCCCATTATTGATGTGATCCCCAGCAGTCCTCCTGGGGGGCTGTCTGCAAGTTGAGACCCTGCTGGCACATCTTGGGGCTAATATGCTACATGTGCTGCTGCTGTCAGGTAGGGATATGACAAGCTGTATATACAAACATACAATGAGATTCTGCCACCTGCCAGAAGCAGCACAGAGGGGTAAAAGTTTGGACAGGTCAAACTCAGCTGGTAACAGATCTAACTTTTATAATAATAACTTTTTAAAAAACAAACATTAACAATATAACAAGACATAAAAATAACAAACTTAAGTGTCTCAGGGCCAAATGATACCGATACCGAAAATAAAATCTTTGAAATCAGTATCAATATCAGTACCAATATCGATACCGATTTTCCCAATGTAACTTAGGCCAAGTAACTTTATTCATAAATTTGATTTTTTTTAATATTAGCAGTAGTGATTTCAGTAGCCGCTGTGAGAACAGCAGCAATGAGAACAGCCAGTCAGAGGATCAGACTGACTGAATTGATTGGGGCTGTGAAGGGCCAGAATTCCGCCCCTTGGGCATGGTGGGCGTGTGAGGACCAAGAACAAAGTTTGATTAAATTTAGGAAGTTTTCTGAAAAGGAGCTCTGGTATCTCACAGAGGGAAATTGCAGTTGCTTTTGTTTCACAAAAACAAGTAATCAAGGAAAAATGCACTACAAGAGGTGCCTCCTATATGCCTCCACCAGGCCAGACCTGCCAAGATAGAGTTCCCTCGCTCCCATCTCTGATTGATTTAGGCTCAAGCTGTGCAGTCATCCTTTGTCTTGGATACAGATCACAGCCTGATTAAACCAGCCTTCTCCAGGCGCATTGGGACACGTCCTTCCTGATGCTGCCCGACTCAACAATACAGGGTGGGTTGCTTGCTAAAGCCAGGTTGATGCTAATTATAATTCTGATTAAGTGGGTCTGCATTCTATAGCAATCCCCCCCTCAATCAGCCCAGAACTCTTGTGGCCAAAGCCTGCCGGGTTCACACAGGGAGCACTGGTTGTAACAGGGCTTACACTATAGGAGCAAAAAGGACACTAAAGCCATGTGATGAACAGGTGTTGGCCCTTTAAGGCCACTCATCATGCTAGCCCCACCCTTTGCAGGGGTGTAAAGGGCAATCTAGTTAGAAGTGGAGTCGGACTGGAACTGACAGCAGGAGAGTGCATCTGTCTGGGCCAGAGGGTTCCCACAGTGAGCTGTTCAAGGTCCTGAAGGAAGGATATGAGGGAGCAAAAATTGTTCTATTCATTTCTGCCCTAGTCAAATCTTCTGAGTCAAAGGCAAAGCTAACGGGCATGCCCTCGTACTCTCAAGATTCACTTATGGCTTTTGTATGCCATCTCTTTTTAGTCATGCTTCCTTATTATTTATTTATTTATTTCTAAAATTTTATCCTTCCCTGTCACAAGGACTCAGAGTAAATCACAATCTATAAAATACGTATTTAAAATGCACAATAAAAACCAATTAAAATCTCCTATAATCCTTCCCCAACCCACTAAATATAAAGTAATATCACTTGTAATCTCTTTCTCTAAATGGTATGTTCGCTGACACATTTGTTATTACATTTCATTTATATTTTATGTAACTTTTAGTTACATGAAACCTAAGAGTTCTTCTAAAATGCATGTAAAAAGATGTGAATTCTCATTTTGTGATTTTCATTTGAAGCATTTACAACATGATCTCCAGGGTGTTTAGTATCAGCACTAACCTTCAGCACCAATACAAGCCCATTCACATCAATGGGACTTGCACCAGCACTAAGTGTTAGCACTGGCCCTAAACAGCTTTGAGGACTGTTTTGATATTTCACCTTCAAGGTAAATTCTGAATTGATTGTGATACTCATTTGTGAGTCTAGCACTACATTTCCATCTTTTGTATTCTTTCTAATTGTAAATACTCTTATCTAATTCATTGTAACAAAAGAAGGTAAATGATATAGTAGCTATGTTTATGTTAACTGAGAATGAATCAACAATGTTCTTCAGATGCTCAAATACATGGAATTATTATTATTATTATTATTAGCATTTATATAGCAGCAGCGATGTACCAGGCGCTTTACAGAGAATAAGATAGACACGGTCCCTGCCCGAGAGCTTACAATCTAAAGACAGGGGGAGGGGAGACAGGGAAGGGGGAACAGAGGGAGAGACAAGGGATGCAACATTCATGAGGATGCGGGAACTCAGGTACATGTTCTTGGCTTGGTTACAGTAAGTTTGGAGTTTGCAGATAAACAGGTGGGGGATAATCCTGTGTGGGGATGATTAGCAGGAGTTAGGAAGGGCAGAGCAGAAGAGGTGGGTTTTGAGGAGGGACTTGGAGGTGTGGAGGGTGGGGCAAGGTGGAGGAGGGCAGGGAGGGAGTTCCAGGCATGTGGGGCAGCGAGGGAGAAGGGACGAAGGCAGTTGGGGGAGCAGGGGAGGCATGGGAAGGTGAGGGAGGGGATGAAAGAGGAGTGGAGTGCTCAAACAGGGATTCGGAGGGAGATCAGGGCAGAGAGGTAGGAGGGAGCGAGGTTGTGAAGGGCTTTGTAGGTGAAGACGAGTAGCTTGTGCAGAATACGCTCAGGAAGGGGGAGCCAGTGGAGAGAGGAGAGGAGAGGCTGCACATTGTCAAAGCGATGGGCTGGGTTGATGATCCTGGCAGCAGAGTTTTGAACAGAGATGAAGGAAGAAAGGTGAGAGCGGGGAAGGTCAGCAAGGAGGAGGTTACAATAGTCAAGGCGTGAGATGACTAGTGCATGGATGAGAGTTTTGGCAGAGGACATAGATAGAAAAGGGCAGATTTTAGCAGTATTGTGGAGGGAGAAGCGGCAGGATTTGGCCACGGAGTCAGTGTAGGGCTTGAAGGTAAGGTGCAAGTTGAAGATGAAACCCAAGCTACCGGCTTGGGGGACAGGAAGGATGCAGACCCCGTCAATGACTGACAGGGAAGAGGGAGAGGAAGGATTGGGACGGAAGATAAGGAGTTCAGTTTTTGCCATGTTCAGTTTGACTTGGCGTTGAGACATCCAGGCAAAGATATCAGAGAGACAGTTGGTGAAACAAGCTTGAACAGAGTTCTAACTTGTATAAAGCTTTTCAATTTATTTTCTATTATTTTTCTTTTTGAAAGAAGCGTTGTATGATGTGTTGTTAATAAACAGAAATGATAGGGAACCTCTTTCTTAAAGTAGGATTTCCACAAAAAAATGAGGTGAAGAGACACACTGTGTTTGAAGTTTCCAAACATCACAACAGAGATGCATTTTTCCTTTGATGTGCATGCCTATAATGATTAATGTTTGTACTAACTAGAGTTTTATGGCTCGACTTTTATTTCATGATTAGTAGAAGACATAATTATAAATAATGCCACTGAAGTGAATGAATATAGACCAGTGTAAAAGTGATCTGATTGAGGAAAGAAACAGCACTTTATTGAACTCAGTAACTCAAGTATAGGCCATACTTTTGAATGATTCTAGGGGACAGCCATCATGTACTAGTTGATCATTTACAGCTACACTAATGGGGCAGTTGAGCACTTTGAGGATCAGCAACTTATTCAGTAATAGGGATAGGACTCCGGGTGGAATTTCGGTTTTGAGTTTATCAGTTTTGGTTTTTCTTGATTTTCAGATCTAATTTTGGTTTGGGATTTTTTTTTCCCCATTGATTTTTTCCGTTTATTCCTAATTGACTTCAGTGGAATTTCACCCATTGAAGTCAATGAGGACAAACCAGAAAAAAATCAATGAAAAAAACCAACCAAAAACAAAACACCAGAACCCGCCCCCCCCCCGATTAGTTCTATCTAAAACCAAAATTTGCACCTCTACTCAATTCAATTTATTTTTATTAATGGCACTGGCTTCCGCCATAGACCAATTCAGCTAACAATACAAACAAAATATAATAATCCCCGTTCCGTTAAAATACAGTCCATTATAATAAATAACAGAAATACATTAAACAATCAACCTCTCCCTTCCCCACAACTACACAACTATATGGTTATACATTCCATCGAAAATTAGCATTCTCTTAATCCACATTATGCAGAGGGGACAATACCAATTTGGAACATCCCCAGTCCTAAGGTCAACAAGGGGTAGGTTCTAGCCAAGCACACATTCCATATCCCACCTTCTGTGAGTCAAGTACCAGCTTTATATCTCCCAGAGAATAGTGGATCCTTTTTCTGACAGGGAAACATTGGGTGATTTTAGACGTGCCGGGCCTCCCTCTAACCACGGTCCGGGATCCGTTTCGGATCCCAGACAGGAATCAGGCCGGCCATCCTTTAGACGTGCCGGCCTGATTCCTACAGGGGATCAGGGAGGGGCCACGCAGCGTGACGTGCGTCTGCACAACCCCCGCCCCACGCTCCCCCGGCCGACCGCCCTCAGGGAGACGGGCCAATCCGGCCGCTGTGCCCAATCCCGCAGTATGGTCTGGGCAGGGGCAGGTTGGAAAATCAAAGTGGCCCAGGAAAATATAGTGTTAGTGGCCCTGTGCTAGCGGCGAAGCCATCTGCGCACTGGAAATGAGCCAAAGGAGCGTGGCTTGGGGGCGGACAGAGTGCACCAGATTTGGGGCCTATCAGAGCTGAGTCCCCAGACTCAGAGCCTCAGCAGCCTAGCAGGGGTGAGTCGGAGGTTATGGGGGGTTGGCAGGGGGGAAACTGCCACAGTGCTCTGGCTCCCCAAATCACACCGTTTCAATGCTCAGTGGCCCCCTACCGAAAATCACTATGTCCCTTGATATGGATCCTACAGTAAGGCTTCTTCATTCCTACACCAGATGCACTAGTATTCCACAGGCCCTGTGTTTAGCTTTGCAAAGAGAAGACTAAGGGGAGAACTGATACCAGACTTCCAATATCTACATTATTGTATATTAAGACGTCATTCCTTGCACCTGTAGTAATGCTGCACTGGAACACAATTAAGGAACAGCTTTGAAGGAATGCACCCTTTCTGCTAACGCACAGCTGCCTCCTCACACAACATTCCTACCACTCAGGATTTAAATCCCCTATTCCTTCATTCCTACACCAGCTGTTACCCTCTATTAAACATATTAAATTCATTACATAAACATTTAAATCCAACATTCCTTCATTCCTTCAAGCTGGCCCCAGCCGGCCCCCCAGGCCAGCCGCCCCCCCAGGCCCCAGCCACCGCCCCCCCCCCCCCCCCCCCCCCCCCCGCGCCCCCACCTGCTGCGAGACTTGCTTGCTCTGAGTTGCCACCGCTGGTGCCGCTCTGCTGTCCGCTGTCCGCCGCTGCCACAGCTCTGACACCTGCTCCCACCCCCTCTCACACCCACAAGTCTTCATCCTCCCAGAAGTTGCTTTGTACTACTTCCAGAAGGGACCGAGAAGGGGCCAGAGGCTCATGGGTGTGAGAGGGGGTGGGGACGGGGAGGCCAGCCCGTTCCAGGCCACGGCGGCCTGGAACAGGCTGGCCTACCAAGTCCCTCCCCCTCCCAACCCAACCCGACCGGGGGTCGGGACCGATAATTTCTTTTTTTGTTTTAATTAAAAAAAAAACAAAAAAAACACCAGACTGCGCAGCGGGACCAGTCCACCGGGAATCCTCTTGGTGGGTTCAATGGCCAATCTGCCCATGGGTCCAGGCTACGATCCGGGCCGGCGGAGGTAACAGACGTTACCTTCCGCTGATCCCAGAGCGTGGTTGCGCTAACCACGATCATGGAGGTGAGTCCAGCCTCACCTCCGGAACCGTGGTTAATCTGATTCCTGCCGGAGGTTCACTGGGGTGAACATCTGGTGGGAACCCCTTTAGACATTACAGGCCCTCCTCCACCACAGGGGATTGACTGTGGTAAAAGGGGGGCCCGTAACATCTGAAATCACCCATTGTGTATTATTATTACTTCCCCCTAAGGAGTCTTAACCCTATTCAGTAAGAAGAAGTGAGTTCAAATATCATTTTAGCCAAGAACTCACTTGGGGTATTTTCAAATGTGCCACACTTTTATCCTGTCCGTGGTCAGAGCCCTCATCATAGGCAGGATCAGGCCCCGCTGCTGAACAAACGTGCCGGTGGCCGGGTCTAGGAAGGGGGCGAGGAGAGGGTGCGGGGACATGTGGACGTGTTCCGCATGACCCCTCCCCCTGCACTTCTTAGCATGGCCTGGCTCCCCTCCCTGATGGGTGGGTATGGTGGCCAATGAGGTCGCTGCACCTGCTCAGAAAAGCTCCAGCCACCGGTGGGAGTTAGGTAGAGTGGGCCACCAGACGTAATGGCCCGCTCTACCATGGTTGGAGATTGCTTTCCCCAGACTGTGGCAGGGCTACCTCTGGGTTGTGCGCTGGCAGGGAGCTCAGCACACAACCTGGAGTCACCCTGCCATGGTCCGAGTTAAACTCTACTCCTGCCCGCAGCAAGCATCTGGTGGACAGGAGCAGATGTGACACCACCATGGGTGAGTAAGCGTGGCTGTGGCGTAACAGAGCCCACTGGGGTTTACTCCAGCCTCCCGATACCCCGTTACCCACCTATTATTGGGAATTTTCCACTGCCACCACCCTAGAGATTGTAGGTCGTGAGTTCCATCCCTCTAGGGAAGATGAGAACTCTACCTGTTCTTTAAACAGACAGGCCCGCAAACCAGAATAATTTAGTTCCCAATTACTGCCGCCGGAGCATACAGAGGCGTTTACGCTAACACACATGCAGAGAGATCTTTTAGATCAGAAAAAGGAATATTAGTTTAATGGTATTTTAAACCAAGCATCACAGGTTACAACCATGTGAGGTACTTTGAATCCTTGAACAAAAGCAGTTGATCAGAACACAGTTAGACTCGAGGACCCTTTTGTAGCATCATTCTAGCCTAAACTGGTCCCTCAGATGTAACATTCAATTACTCACAGCTTTAGGTGCGCCTTTGCCTTGCAGCAAAGGGGTTCAGTCTTTAGGTTCAGTTTAGTCCAAACAGGTCAGGAGCCATTCCTTTAGCTTCATAGAGTTCCAAACAAGTCCATAGCAAAAGGTAAGTATATCAGAGCAAACAGAAGTAAAGTACAAGTCTTTCTTCAGAGGCGTGACTTTGGTCTTTTTAAAAGCCCCCTACCCCTCTTTAGTGATTGGTCCTTGGAAGGTTACCTGTCTGTGCCTACTCCAATCAGAGAAAGATTCCCCCAGCCATGCTGGCTGTAGGCCCCTTCCCCCGGTATTGCAAAATCCTGCCATGCGGACGGTTGCAAAACCAGATGTAATCAACCTGGAAGCCAGAGTGTCAGTGAAGGTCACATGGAAAGGCAGGGTTGCTCCTAACAGCTTCTGCCACAGTGGCCACCCGTGGTAGCATCACTTCTGAAAATACCCTTGGTGGCCTTGGACAATTTACTATCTCTCAGCCTCAGTGCTCCAACTGCAAAGTGGGAATAATAATGACCTACCTCACTGGGTTGTTTTGAGGGTGAACTAGATAAGGGGTAACAAGACTGTAAAGCACTTACTGAAAGTGCTATATAAAATAAAATAATAATAATAATAATAATTAATAATAAATAGAAGTTGTAGTTGTTCAGCTCTTTGATTCTTTGGAAGAGACTAGTCTTTTCATTGACAACAACAAGGGGAAACAAAATAATTTAGTCATGAACATATGTTGAAAGAGAACTAAGATATTTATTTTTCTATATATTCGTGGAGTACATTGTTTCTTTTCATTAATGTTCACTGAAACTGCCCTATAACCAAATTAGATGACTGCTTTAATCTCCATGCTTCTTCTGCTAACATAAATTATTTGACCATTGATTTATTTTTATTTTTTTTACCAGAAATTAGCTTTAACACAGCCTTAGGCATGATAAATATAGTGGGATTTGGGGCTTTTTTGTTTTTTTAAAGGGATCCTCACAATTGCCTTTCTTGGCTTGTATCATCAGAAACCCTAAGGGTAATAATCAATTGTGCAGCAAATTAAAGTGTGCAAATTTGGTGCCCCTCTGATAATAAGGTAAATATGGAAATGAAGTAGTTCAAATTATATCTTTTATTAAACCAGCTTCTGTTGGTGAGAATATTCAAACATTCAGGCAACACAGGGCCATTGCTTAGGCGTACAGTATAGCCAGTCAGAAATAAATAAACTGAATAAATGTAGAACAGGTACGTATGTCAGCAAACCAGCAGATAAAGGGAGTGGCGTTGTAATACTAAACCAAGAAGACTACATTACAGAAGCCAATATACAACTTTCATATCACAATTATTACAAAGAACTCAAAGAAGATCCCACATCACAATTCTTTTCACACTGGAACTCAAAGTCATAATCAAATACCTTTCCAGGGAAATCCAGACAAGCTATCTCATCATATATCCACCGATCACTCCCCAGGAACTTTCTACATGCTTCCCATAATACACAAACAGGGAAACTTGGGCAGACATATTATATGTGGCCTTGGCATATTCACCGAAAGAATATCGGGACTTTTTGACAAACAAAGGGCAAGCTTCATCCAAGTTACCACCGACTTCCTTTGCAAACTTTGCAACATAAGAAACCTTCCCCACAAGACGATCCTTGCGACATGAATGTTGCCTCACTATACACCAACATTCCTCACACTGATGACATTGCAGCCTGCCTGAAATACCTGCACGGCAATGGAGAATACTCTGAAATCCACCCCACGCACATTGCAGACCTCATCTATTTCATCCTTATACGCAACAACTTCACATTCGATGACAAATACTATGTACAAACCATGGGGACAGTTATGGGCACAAAAATGGCTCCCCAATATGACAAACCTTTTATGGGCCACCTTGAAGTGGAATAGCTGGAAAAATGCTTCAGGTACATAATAATATTTTGATAACCGTCACCACCCATCTATCAAACTAGCCCTGAAATATTCCCACATCAGTATCAGTTTCCTGGACACCGGTGTCAGCATGCACAATTGACACCCTACAGAAAGCAACATACAAGAAACTGATAGATACATCATACTTGCCTCCACCGATCCAGCAACCACACAAGACACAAAAATCAGTTATCAGCCAAGCACTCAGATACCACAGAATCTGCTCTGAAGAGCAAACCCATGACGCACACCTTGGCATGCTAAAAACTGCTTTTATGAAAGAAGGGCATTCCAACAAAGAAGTAGATTGTATTAATAGAACAAGCTACTCAAATACCTTGAGAGAATCTGCTACAATACAAAAAGAAAGAACCTTCTAACTGCACACATCTTGTTGTCACCTACCACCCCACAGTGGAACCTATATGTGGCATCATCAAACAGCTACAACCTACACTTGATGGGGACAAGACACTAAGAGTAATCTTTCCTCAACCACCTCTTCTGGCCTTTAAACAACCCCCCAATCACTCACATAGGATCTTCCAACTCAAACTCCCTACCACCAGGACAGTTCAACAGGAGTAAGAGACCCTGCCAGAACAGGTGTAAAACTTGCCAACTTATTTCTACCATAAACACTGCCAATACCCCACATGGAAAAACTTTTTTTAAAAACCCACAAGAAACTAGACGTGAAATGAAAAATCTCTGAGAGTACTGTTTGCATCGAATTCATGCAACGTAGAAATTTACTGACTTTCCCACTGTTTTTGCCATTTTCCGTTATATTTTGCAAGTAGAATGGGGCTGCCATGGGCAAACCCCATGTGTGCTCCCTGCACACCCCACCAGGGGCTGCAGAGATGAAAACTTGCCAGGAATTTGTAATAAAAGTGCTGTAAAACTCCCGTAAAACTGTCATAAAATTAACAGAAAATGACAAAAAAGTTCTGGAAAGTGATGAAAAAGTCCCGGAAAGTGATAAAAAGAAAAGCTCTAAAATGGTGGAAGCATGGAATTATCAGAAACTGAGGGAGTACCAATGGATACATGCAAGCATTCCAGAAATGTGGGTATTCCCCTTTGGAACGGGAATGCTTGCTCTCATCTAAGCCCTAAATTACAGGGGTGGGCATGCCGGTAAATCCGGTATCCGATAATGCCGGTACTGGGCGTACCGGCATTATCGGATTCAACCCGGTAAATCCGGTCCCGTTACCGGATTCCGGGTACCGGATTTTTTTACATTGCAGCCATTTAAATGAATGG
>QEPC01005146.1:1638697-1657026 GCA_003113815.1 Sphenodon punctatus
TAACTTACAAAATAGTGATTTCATTGGAAAGTATTTTTTTTTAAAAGAAAGAAAATGGATTAAATGCCTTGTGGCTTTTTGGATACTATAAAAGAGCAAGAATGTAAACCCTCATCCTTCAGGGAACAGGGCATGCACCAGCTGAATGCTTTAAGTAGTGGGCTGTAACTGGAAGAAGGGGAGTGTAGGAAGACATTTCTTTGGGAGGCAGATTTTTGTTATTATACTTGTACTTTGTAGGATTTTTGTGCTTCCCTATGAAACCACTGGTGCTGCCCATTGTCACAGTCAGGGATGCTGAACTACATGAAGCACTGACCTGAACCATTATGATGGGATCTGTGTTGTGATTCTAAAATTAAATACTCACTTTGGGGTGAGGGAGGCTTTTCAAAAACTACCCAGTTTCAGGAGGGAAAGGAAGGTTGGGAACTTTAGAAACTATTGTTGCATGTAACAGGAAGTGGGGGGGTTGTGGAATCCTAATCACTCAGGGGTGGTCCGGATGCCTTAAATCCACTGGATCCAGGTATTTGCATGGATAATCATTTCAGCTCTAGAACTAAACAAGTTGCTGGCACACCTTCTGGCAGATAGGGCCTTTGTAATCTCACCCAAGGCTTTTTCCATACCTTTCAGCCATTCGAGTGGTCAAAGAGAGCCCATAAGCCCTGGCTCCCTCATGCACTCACATGATCAGATACACACACTCAGCACTCTCACTCTTTGATTTTCTCACTCACACAAACTTTTATGACCATGCCTAAAGAGGCGACCAATGTGGCAGTAGCCCTGCTATGCACAGGAGCCCCGAGTATGGCACTTCTTATGCTCTTATGTTCTTAAGTTGCAGACCTACTACTGATAATTTGTAACAAATCACTAAAATCTGCCAATGGACATGAGGACTGGTGACTAGCAAATGTAACAGTGATATTTAAAAACTACTCCAAAGTTGATCCTGGAAACTACAGACATATGAGCCTGACATCTGTGTTGGGAAAAATGATGGAAATTATTAGTAAGAACAGAATTACTTGGCATATTGATAGACATGGCTTAATGGGGAAGGATCAACATGGATTTAGCAAAGGGAAGTCGTGCCTTACTAACATATTGGAATTCTTTGTGTGTACGAAGCATGTTCATAGGGGTGAGCTATGGTTGACATGGTGTATCTGGATTTTCAGAGAGCATTTGATAAGGTCTGGCATGAGAGACTCTTGAGGAAATTAAAAAGTCATGGGATAGGAGGCAGTGTCCTATTATGGACTGGTAACTGATAAAGGATAGGAAACAAAGAGTAGGACTAAATGGTCAGTTTTCATAATGGAGAGAAGTAAATAGTAGAGTGCTCCAGGGATCTGTACTGGGACGGATGTTGTTTAATGTATTCATCAATGATCTGGAAAAGAGTAAGGAGTGAGGTGATCAAATTTGCATATGACACAAAGTTATTCAAGGTAGTTAAAACATGAGCAGATTGCAAAGAATTGCAGAAGGATCTTGGGGGACTGGGTATCTGAATGGCAGTTGAAATTGAATGTGGACAAGTGCAAAGCGATACACATAGGGGAAAATAATCCAACCTATATGTACACAATGCTGGGTTCTAACTTAGAAGTTACTACTCAGGAAAAGGACCTTTGAGTCATTGTGGACAATAGATTGAAATCCTGAGCTCAGTGTGCGGTGGTGGTCAAAAAAGAAAACAATGTTAGGAATTATTCATAAGGGGATAGAGAATAAAACTGAAAATACCATAATGCCTCTGTATAAATCAGTGATGTGACAGCACCTTGAGTACTGTTTGTAGTTTGGTCGCCCCATCTCAGAAAAAGATATAGTAGAAATAGAAAAGGTAGAGAGAAGGGCAACAAAAATGATAAAGTGTATTGAACAGCTCCCCCACAAAGAGAGGCTAAATAGGTTAGGACTCTTTCACTTGGAGAAGAGAGGACTGGGAGGGGATATGATAGAAGTTTACTCGTTCCAGATCATGAGTGATCTGGAATGAGTAAATAGGGAACAGGTATTTCCCCTCTCAAATACTACTATAACTAGAGGCCACCCCATGAAACTAACATGTAGCAGGTTTAAAACGAATAAAAGAAAGTTGTGGGTTTTTTACTCAGCGCACAATTAAGTTGTGCAATTTGTTGAAAGAAGATGTGGTCAAGGCCAGTAGTATAACTGGGTTTTTAAAAGTATTGGACAAGTTTCTGGAGGATAGGTCCATTGGCAGCTATCAGCCAGGTAGGTTTTGGGGACTGTAACCTCTTGCTGTTGGACACTGGGAGTGAACAACAGGAATGGATCACCCCATTGTGACCTGTTGAGTACTTCTTCCAAGTGACCGAGGTTAGCCACTGTTGATTCACTGTCACCCACTGCTTTGTTTTTACTTTCAGAGTTTCAGGTGTTTTGAGGGAGCAAATTTCTGTACAGAGAACTATAAAATTGTTACTCGTATCTGTAACTTCATCCTCTTCGAATGCTGTTTATCCATGATGTCAGGGTCTGGCGTGCTGTTTCTGACAAATTCCAAATAACTAGCTGCATGAAAATGGTTATCAAACCTTCTCTTTCGAGCAAATTTTATTTTCTTCACACAAGAGGGAAAAGGTTAAGAGTAGACAGATGCCTCAGCTTAAAACTAGAGCTGAGGCGAGAAAGACTGTTCCTGTACCATAAGGAAATACACCTACTGTAATAGGGAGCCTGGAGAAGGACCCCGTACCTTTATGAGACAGTGGGGATGTGGCATGATGCTGGCCCTTTAAATGAGCATATCTGCCAGGTAAGAGAGAGGTGTCGAGAAATTCAACTCAGGACACAGGGGTGTGTGGGGGACACACCCGTGGGGTGACATCAGGCTGTCCAGGAGGCCAGCAGTGAGCTGTGAAGGAAAACAGCCAAAGAGCGGGCAGTGCGGGCTGAGAGCAGTGCAGTCCAGGCTGAAATTAACATGAAGCCCAGCCTAGAGAGCGAGGGAGAAGCTGCTGCAGGGAGTGTCTCAGAGCAGAGCCGGGAGGCTTGTCTGGAATAGAGGCTGAAGCTTGAGCAGTGCTAGAGCATTGAACCCATCCCCGGCAACACAGAGACTAAATCAGTATATAGACTTTATACACTCAGTTCTGTGATTGTTTGGGGTAGTAGCTTGCCTTGCTGCTTCCGATGGAAACAGCTTTCATTGCAATTGCTCAATTCAGCACTATTGAGAACTTTTTCTTCTGGTGTTTTCTTTCTGCTCTTGGCAATACATGTTGTGGGGAAACATTAGTACCATTCAGCAAGTGCACCTGTAAGGGACTTTTTAAAAAAAGCTGTGCTGGTGAAGATAGAGGAGGGAAATAGAAACCTTGACTGCCTCAGAGAGGTAGAAAAAACGAAACCCCAAACCAATATAAGAAGCAAACTTTTGTACAGAGGAGACAAGATTAGAGAGAAAAATAATGTTATCATTTAGGCCCTTTTCACACAGACACTCGAACACTGATAAAATGGGTGTTACATTTTGTTATACATGTTGCAGGGCTGCAGGTATGCTCTATGGGTGCCCTGCAGTAACACCCATTATTTTATTTATTTAAAACAAATAAAAGGAAGTACTTTTTCACTCAACACATAATTAACTTATAGAATTTGTTGCCAGAGGACGTTGTCAAAGCCAGTAGTATAGCTGGGTTTAAAAAAGGACTGGATACGTTCTTAGAGAATAGATTCATTAATGGCTATTAACCAAGTAGCTTACAGGATGAACGTCTAGCTGTCGGAAGCTGGGAGTGAACAATGGGGAATGGATTGCCCATTGTGACTGTTGGTTCTTCTTCCATGCAATCGAGCTTGGCCACTGTTGTTGTTATTAATTATTATTGTTATTATCGAGCATTTATATAGCACCAGCGATCTACCTGGTGCATTACAGAGTAATGAAATAGACACGGTTCCTGCCCTAGGGCTTACAGTCTTGGGGGGGGACAACCAAGGAATGGGAACAGAGGGAGAGACAATGAGTGTAACATTCACCAAGATGCGAGGTCCCAGGTGCACACGCTTGGCTTGGTTTCATCGAGAATGATAACTGGCTGGTCCGTGTGGTGACGATATGAGTACACAGACCATTGCACTGAATTGAGGGTATCAGCGGGAGTTAGGGAGGAGAGTGAGGAGTTGGGGAGGGCAGAGCGGAAGAGGTGGGTCTTGAGGAGGGATTTGAAGGTACGAAGGGAGGGGGTGAGGTGATGTGGGCAGGTAGGGAGTTCTAGGCATGGGGGGCAGGTAGGGAGAAGGGATGAAGGTGGTTAGGGGAGCAGGGGAGGCGTGGGAGGGCGAGAGAAGGGACAGAGGTGGAGCGGAGTTCATGGAGTACTGAGGGAAATTAGCGCAGAGCGGTAGGGGGGAGCAAGATTGTGACGAGCTTCATAGGTAAAGACTAGGAGCGTGTGCAGGATTTGTTCAGGAAGGGGGAGCCAGTAAAGAGAGGAGAAGAGGGGCTGCATGTGGTCGAAGCGACGGCAAGATGGATGACCTTAGCAGCAAAGTTTTGGACAGATATAAGGGGAGAAAGGTGAGAGTGGAAGAGGCCAGTGAGTAGGAGGTTACAGGAATCGAGGCGAGAGATGACTAGGACAGGAAACAAGGGTTTTGGCAGAGGAGACAGAGAGAAAAGGGCAACTCTTAGCAATGTTATGGAGGGAGAAGCGACAGGATTTCGCAAGTCAATGTAGGGTTTAAAAGAAAGGGGTGAATTAAAGATGAAGCCTAAGCTACGGGCTTAGGGGACGGGAAGGATGGTGACTCCATCGATGGGGATCGACAGGGAAGAGGGAGAGGAAGGATGAGGGGGGAAGATAAGGAGTTCAGTTTTAGCCATGCTGAGATTGAGGACAGGATGCTGGGCTTGATGGACCATTGGTCTGACTCAGTATGGCGCTACTTAAGTTCTTATGTTCTTACCCATTTTATCAGTGTTAGAGTGTCTGTGTGAAAAGGGCCTTTGTTTCCTGACTTTCAGCATCCCTATTTGATGGTGCTAGTCTAAATAACTTGCCTGGGGTCCACAGTAAATATGGAAGCAAAATCTAGGCATTTGAGATCTCACTGTTAATACCCTTTTTACAAGATGACATTGGGTATTTTCAGACATTACGAGATCACAGGGTGAAAACAGACATGACGCTAACCACCCTTTAACCACCCTTGGTGGTCATTTATGCATGTTTCAGGGCTGCATAGGGCACCAATACAGCCCTGCAACATGCATAAATAACCAGCAAGGGTGGTTAAAGGATGGTTAGCGTCATGTCTGTTTTCACCCACAGTCAACCACATTGAACCCCGGTCAATTCCGCGGCGGGGCCAAAGCACCCTGAACGTCTGTTTCGCGGGCGCCAGATGTTCACCACAGTCAGTCCCCAGCAGGGATCAAAAATAACCACGCTTCTGGAGGTCCAGTCCGCACCATCTCCAAAAGCATGGTCAAAGCGATTCCCACCGGGAAACAAAAAAAAGTAACGTCTGAACGGCAAACACCGACCAGAATCAAGCAGAACGATACCCAGCCTGGGACAAAGCACTCAATGTTGCTGCCAAGCAACGGGTAACAACACGGGCCGGGGAGGGAGATTTAAAGGGCACCCGACAACAGGGGGATGTGGTGGGATGGAGTGAGGCGGAAGAGAGAGGACAGCGGAGGGCGAGTGAGCACGGGAGGAGTAGGTTGTGGAGATGCAGGCGGAGAAGGCGGTGGTCGTGCTGAATGTGGAGGCGGTGGGGCAGCAGCAGCAGCAGCAGCCAGGACGAGTCACCCTGGGTACTTCTGGGTGTTTTGACCACGGCCCGGGATCGGCATAATGTCTGTTGCGCTACCCCGGGCCGTGGTGTGCCGGTTTGATTCCCTGCCGTGGTCCCGCTCCCGTCACGTCTGTTTGGGGCCTTTCTTGTCCACGGGGGGTGGTTAGCCGGCTCGCCACCGCTGGGAATCCACTGTGGTGAATCGGGCGCCCGTAACATCTGAAATCACCCATTGTCTCTGTTCTTTCAAAAAGGCAGCATAAAGTGAATGCAGTATTTGTCTCTCAGTATTCCCCCCTTCCCCCAATAACGCCATTTAAAACAGCAATAAAGTTAGTACAAGTCTGGGGAATGTGAGAACGTGGAGCTGCAAAGAATGTTACCTGTTGTTTTTTTAAAAAATATTTTCTTTTAAAAAAAATAAAATAATGTTGCAGCCATTCCTTGAAATACTTGTATTTCATCTCAAAAGGTTGAATGTAGCTGAAGGTACAGTATATGGCACCAAATGACCGTAATCTGACAGCCTGTGTGTCACGGAGGAACATTGTTCCTCCGTGACACTGTGATTCAGGGCTTTACACAGTTTTGTTATGATTTTTAATTTATTTATTTATATAAAAGCTCATATCCTGCCCCCCACCCCTCCAAGACCGCTCGGGGCAGCTAAAAAAAATAATAAAAATAATAAAAATAATATAAATACATCATATCTAATAAATGTATTAAAATACAAATACAAATTGGGGAAATCAAAAACAGAAATATACAAAACCCCAACCATCTTAACCCTCAACCCCCCTCCCATCACCCATCTCCCTCACCAAAAGTCTGGCAAAACAGCCAAGTCTTGCATTGGCATCAAAAGAGAGGAAGGTCCAGGGCCACCCGGGCCTCTGTCGGAAGGGATCTTCACTGCCTAGGTGCAGCCACCAAGAACACCCTCTCTGTAGTCACCACCCAGAATACCCAGGGGACTTCAAAAAAGGCACGCCCAGTCGACTTCAAGGGTTTATCCAGAGCCCGAGGAGTGAGGCGGTCCCGCAGGTAGGTAGGGCCTAGACTGTATAGGGCGTTATAGGTAAGCACCAACACCTTGAATCGGGCCCGGAAGACTATAGGCAACCAGTACAGAGAGCGAAGCACAGGTACAATGTGCTCGTGGCGGCCCGTCCCCATAGGAAGGCTGGCCGCTGCAACTTCTGAACCAGCTGCAACTTATGAACCATCACCATAGGTAGCCCCACATAGAGAGCGTTACAATAGTCCAGCATGGATGATAGTGGCCAAGTCAAAGTCCAAGATGTACGACTCAAGCTGCCGCACCAGATGTAAATGGAAAAATATGCTCCTTGCACCTGCCCCCACCTGGGTATTCAGACGGAGTTGGGAATTCAGTTAGTGGTGAAGAAATAGTGAGGAAAACCATTTAACATGGCCAGGGCCCCGATTCTTCCGCGGAATTTTTTAAAAAATTCCGCGGGAGTCAGGGGCCAATTCTGCGCCTCGGCGCGATTTACCATGCGGGGGGGGGCTTGGTTTGCCTCCTCCTCCCCCCGCACTGGTAAACCCTCAGGGCCTCCCCTCCCCAGCTGCCGGGGCTTGCCCTCCCCAGCTGCTGGGGCGTGCTTGACTCCCACCCCCCCAAAAAAACCCAAAAGGATTTGTCTTACCAGGGATGGCAGCAGCAGCTGCTCCGTCCAGCGCGCTCTTTTCCTGCTCGTACTTCCTGGCCCCTCCCGACGGGGCCTCTCAGGGCGACGCAGCCGGATGACGTCATCTGGCTGCGTCGCCCTGAGAGCCCCGTCGGGAGGGGCCAGGAAGTACGAGCAGGAAAAGAGCGCGCTGGACGGAGCAGCTGCTGCTGCCATCCCTGGTAAGCAAATTAAAGGGCCCTGGCAAGTGGGGAGGCTGGGGAGGGGAAGCCCCGAGGGTTTGTTCATTCCCCTTCCCCCGTAGAATCTCCTGCCCCGCGTCCCCGCAGCGCAGGCTGGAAATTCTGCGCTGGGGTAAGCGGGGCAGGAGATTCCGCGGGGGGAGGGGAATTCCGCGGGAAATCTGCGATTCGCAGACCCGCGTTTCCCTCAGGGCCCTGAACATGGCTAGTTCTCCTGTATCAGTTTTCCCTGAAGCGAGTTTTTCATTCAGGCGCTGATATGCTATCCACCATCCTGGATGGCGCTGGACCACAGCTAGTGCGGAAACTGCACCATGTGCTATGGCCATAACCAATAAGGAGCCAAGGGCCAATAAAGAGCCAAGGGACCAAAGGGGGAGAAACAGGAAGCTCGTAGGATTCTTCTGCCGGGAAGACAGATATTATGGGAAGACAGACATTCCATCATGTCAGTCTGGCTTGCCAACTGTGAGGATCCCCTATTCTGGCTTGCCTGTGCTCCTGCATTGTGCCCAAATCCCAAGTTTTGCCTTCAACCCCTGCTTCTGCATCTTGCTCCAGCTTCTGAGTCCCCGCTTCAGCCACTGCTCCCACATCTGCTCCAGCTCCTGAGTCCCCTGCTTCAACCTCTGCTCCTGCATCTTGCTTCAGTTCCTGGATTCCTGCACTGCATCCATGGTTCTCCCACCCACTCCAGACCTTGGCCTACAGGATCCTACCACCTCTGGCCCTGGTCAAACTACCTATTAGAATATTACCGTTCCTTCAAACTACCTATTAGAATTTGACTTGGATTCACAAATTGACCATGAACTCGGACTTCCTTCTCTGCTCTGGTGAGTTGCCTACCTTGAACCAGGGCTGCATCCAACCACATTCCTGACAGCTTGGCAAGCTCACAAGAGATTAGCTATGGGTAATGAAGCTCTAGCCATAGCGGAGCTTGTGGCCACACTGCAGCCCCTCCAGTCCCAGGTCCGACTCCTACAGGAGGAGAATTCTACTCTGAGGACCTGACTAAGGTCAGCCGCTATGGGGAGCACTTCTCTTTCTTTTCAACCAAGTGGTCAAAAAAAAAACTTGGCAGGTCCCCCACAACCCCAGGAAGAGAAGGTGCTGGTTCTGGATCACTTCTCCAGAGACCAGAGGAGTTTTCATGGCTTTCTCTGCCAATGCCACCTGGTTTTTACCCTGCACACCAAGACTTATGCAAGCAGCGGAGAGCGTATCAGTTTGATTTTAAATCTGCTGTCTGGCAATGGCTTAACCTGGACCATGTTACTGATTGAACAAAATGATTCGCCAATGGTGAACTTTGAGGACTTTGTCCAGGAATTCACACAAATTTTCAATGATCCACACTGCAGGGTCATGACTGAAGCAGTACTGCTGTCTTTGGAGCAGGGAAACCGGGCTGTAGTGGACTATATCATGGAATTTTGCTGGTGGGCAGACACAGACCTGAATAACACTGCCTTGTACATATTGTTTCAACAAAGACTCACACACTCCATCAAGGATGAACTAATTTTTATTGGTGTTTTGTTGCTGGCTTTTCCTCCCTGACTACATTAATGGTGTTGCTACACAAAGAGTATGCTTTCAATGGACTCCTGTGACCAATCAGGCCTTCCAGGCTGTTAAATGGGCTTTTCCCTTTGCCCTGGTACTACTGCACCCAGACACACAACAACCCTTTATCATGGAAACAGATGCCTCCAAGTTTGCTATCGCAACCATCCTTTCACAAATGTCCAGTGGCACCGATGATCATCATCCATGCACCATCTTCTCTTGAAGCCTTACGTCTTCAGAACGGAATTTCACCCTGGAGTTTGACCCAGGGCAGCGCAGTTGTGCTGCAGATGCACTCTCCAGAAATGATGAGCTCTGAGGGCCAAGCAAGGAGCTCCCCGTCCCCAACCTCCTATTCACCGAACATCATTTTTCACGGACTGTAGCTTTCTTGTTGATAGAGACCTTCCTTTAGTTCCACATCCAGGAGCCTTGGCGGGACAAGCGCCTATGCCTCCCTGAAGGAGCGCCCCAGCAGGAGGCTTTCTAGCCATTATGATAAGGACAAAATCTGCACATACTGCTGTTGGCCGTACCTGGAGAATTATGTCCGCAGATATGTATGTACATGTCATCTTTATACCAAACCAAGGTACCCAACAAAAACTGGTGGATGTTCTGCAATTGCCACTTCTCCCAACCGTGACCTTGTCACACCATATCTGTGGACTTTATCACTGACCTATCACCTTCACAAGTGCATACAGTGATTTTTATGATAGTGGATACCTACACTAAGATGGTTCATTTTGTGCCTGTAGCTGCTCTTCCCACTGCCTAAGATATAATTCGACTATTCTTTCATAATATTGTTCATCCCCATGGCCTCCCTGACACCATTATATCCAGGAGAAGCTCCCAATTGATAGACTGATGAGTTAAAGAGGGTGACATCAAGGGACTTGAACATAGCTCGCCAACAACAGGCTACCATTCCCAAACAAATGGACAGACAGAAAGGACACACTAGGTCTTGGAGCAGTACCTCCTCTAATTTCTCTCTTACCATCAAGAAATTGGGCTGAGCGCCTTCCTGCAGCTGAATTGTATACAGCATCTCCCAGTATGCATCTATGGGAAAGGCCCCTTTCTACGCTACAGACTGGGTTCCATCCCCATTTCCACCCTACTTCTCTGACACTTCTGAAGTCCCGCAGCTCAAGATTGGGTCAGCCACCATCAAACCATCCATGAGTTTTTACAACACCATTACATGCATCCCGAGAGGCCTACAAGACTGCAGCAGACCTTTACCGCCAAGAGACTCCCCAGTACCAACCCGGAGATAAGTTCAGGCTCTCCACCATCCACTACCGCTCATGACACTGATCAGAGAAATGTGACTATAAGTACCTTGGCCCTTACAGTGAGATGCCTCATCAGCCCTGTCATTTATAAGCTTTGCCTGCCCTCTCAACCACACATCCATCCAGTGATCCATGTGTTCCAACTGAAACCTTGCCTCCCAGATTCGTTTTTAGGCTGCACTGTACTGCCACTGCTTCCTGTGACTCTCAAGGGTGAAGAGGAATATGTTGCCTGCCAAATCCTGGACTTCCGACTGCACTGTGGACATTTCCAGTATCCTATGGACTGGGAAGGCTACGGACCAAAGGAGTGTTCTTGGGAACTGACCTTGTAAGGACACGCACCTGCCCTTGTCCGTGACTTCCATTGCTATTTCCCGGACAGATGAGTGCCCTTCTCCAGGAGTTTCCCCACTTTTATTTCCAGGCAAGGTACAGAGACACCATCCATCAGCCAGGACAGTGCCAGACCACAGTTAACGCCAGGTGCTGAGATGCCATTCACACACTTAGATCTAGCTATCAGCTACTGCACTGAACCACAGCTAGCATGGACACCACACTGTGTGCTATG
This sequence comes from Sphenodon punctatus, assembly GCA_003113815.1. NCBI lineage: Eukaryota > Metazoa > Chordata > Lepidosauria > Sphenodontia > Sphenodontidae > Sphenodon > Sphenodon punctatus. Next base: position 1,649,847 of record QEPC01005146.1, read on the forward strand.
GCCACGGCCAATAAGGAGTCATCCTGGGACCAAAGGGGGAGGAGCAGGAACCTCCTAAGACTTCTTCTGCCACTATATTAAGTGAAGACAAGCATTCCATTATTGGCTTGCCAACTGGGTGGATCACCTGATCTGGCTTGCCTCTGCTTCCACATCTTGCTCAGCTCATGAGTCCACTGCTTCATCATTTTGCATGCAAAGCACATTCAAGGCTGTGGACACAGTAGCATGTTAGACCTCATTATTTTGAAGATATGGCAATAAACTTGACATTCATTCTTCACTTATATATAGCACTTCCTATTGGTAGTTTAAGGCACTAGTCTTTGACACTATTGCAAATCTCATTCACTTCAATGGGACCTGTAACAGTGCTAAACAGGCAGAGGGCTGTATCCTGAGTCAAGGGCTTACTGGTTCTTTGCACTTACGAGAGTCAGTGAGAGAAAAAAATGGGAAGTCCAGGCTTATGTGGGATGCCATGCAGACTATGACATGCTTCCCTCTTTACTCAAGTGAGCAGAATCGGGGGAGAATGGCTACTGTCTGCTGGACCATGTCCTCTTTAAATCATGGGACATTACTGTACAATTTAATGCCAACTCTTTCCATGCTAACTTGCTATTCCATATGGTATGGAGGCACTGAAACAGAAGTAGCTTGGCAAATGGCTATGGAAGTCTTTAAGAATAATAAAGAAAAGCTGTGGCACAAGGTCTCTATCCAGAAGGTCCTATCCCCATCAGATCCTCTAATATCAGATGGTTCTGTAGAGTTATAAACTCCAAATATTAGAAAATTATTAATCAGCCCCCTCAAAATGACAGGAATGGTGTAAAACCCTAAGAAATTTGGAATGTTGTGAATTTGGGTTGTTTTTCTTAGGGCTGATCAGAATTCTTTCCCCATTTTTAAAATGCCAAATGCTGTTTTTGTTGAATATCAGTTCTCATGGGATGAAAAACATGATGCTATTTGAAAAATGTTCAGAGAACTGAAATCCCATTTCCCAATCAATCCTACTTCTGGTGTCTGAGTACTGAAGGCACGCTACTCATGTTTTGTAGGTTTTATTTTTGATAATGGGATCTGAAACTCTCATGATTATGGCACCTGTGGTTTTAGCAAAACAGCTAAAATCACAAGCCTGTCTTTAAAGTTCCCATAGTTGTCCATGGTGCCTGAGTGCCAAAGGTTTTGTCCATTCTGCACCAGAAAGAGGCAAACCTAAGTTTTCCCATGGAAAAAAATATTCCAAAAAATATTAAATTAGTGGGAATCACAGATTTTCCAGTCCTCTACGTGGAAATGAACTCAACTCTTGCGTGAATTTGTCCTCTGAAATTTAGATAAGCAAGAGCAATGGGTGGCAACATTGTATCTATTCTCTGGAAATGCAAACTAATCCTCTGCAGAATAGCATATTTTTGTGTGCTCCATCCTTTCCCCTTTTAAAAGACTTAAAGCTTGGGGTTTCCACTTGGGAGATAGTTCTGGTTTGCTGCCACTGGAAAAGCAGAGAAAATAAGTTCTTAGGTATGGAGAAAATCCAAATTCCTTCTTTGTGTGCAGTGCACATTAGAGCAGAGTGGTGTTTCTCGTTTCTTTGTTTCCTGACATGAAAGCAGTCTCGATTTTCTTCAACATCACTTAAACTTAGACTGGGACATAATAGCTTTTATTTAAAGTAAACCTTATATTGTGTGCTGTCTTTCTTCTGCATCTCTCTACTTCCCAAATTCATTTTCCCAAATGTAATTTTGCTTTTCCCTTTGTTTTATTTTTATTCTTCTTCTTTCCTCAGAGGGAGTCTTTTCTCCCTTAAACGTTTATGCTTAGTAACACTGAAGTTATGGGTGGCCATTCTTGTATGTAAACAAATAACCTGCTAAGATTTTATTCACAATTTTAAATAGCCTTCTTATGGCCTTTTTATGATTGTAAAGAAATTTTATTTTCTTTTTAGGTTAATTTATATAATAGCAATTATTACAGTGTGTTGTCAAGTTCTGCCCTGTTAATTAAGTACATCCATCCCACAGTTAGTATTTTCAGAAACATTGCAGTAGAGCTCTGTTACTTCTCTTTCCAACACCATTTCAGAACAGTTGACATTGCTGTTCCCTTGAGAGAGGGAACAGCAACAGGACAGCACTGGACCATGAAGAAGGTGAGGCACAGAAATCAAGATCACCACTTTGCTGAAATTTCAGGATGTGACTAGAACACAAAGTCAAAAGGGAAACTCCTAGTGAGTGTTTATTGCACAGATGATGTGCTGAAAGACATGGTTCTTTTGAAATTGGCCTTGCCTTCCTGCTGTGTAGTAGTTATAGCATAAATGGAATTAAAGGCTAAATTATGGCTCTTCAGAGACAGGAGGATGCAGCAGGTGCGGAGTGCCTTTAATGCTGGTCTGAGGCATAATGCCTCCTGGGTGCTTATTGAAACACAGTGGGCAGTGGCACTTCACAGTTTTTAAAAATAAGATATAGGCATTATTCTCTGAGGTTCTAGTCCCCTGCTGTCATCTGTGAGAATGCAGAGATGGAGGGGGAGAGGTATGTCACCATTGCTGCCCTATCATCAGGGGAAGCATCAGAAAAAAATATTAGGGGGCACAGAAGGAGCAAAATGCATTTCTGGGTAGGCGAGTTTTGTCTCACATGTTAGATTTCTGAAAGAGAAATAAACAGTATATTTCACATTAACACTCCCATCCTAAACATGTCTGAAGTAAGTCCTATTGATTTTGAGGAAGTTAACTTAGGTAATATAATGTAAAGCAAGCATTAACCAACCAAATTTAAATTACAATTAGACAAACAAAAAACCTACCATTTTACAAACTTAATTAAAGCCTTTCTGTCTTTCAGCCCTGATCCTCTTCCTTTGCAGGTTGGGGGCAACACTAAAGCTAGGATGACACGCTCCTCCCTGTGCAATATTACATTGTTACTGCACTTCGAATGTGGCAATAATTTATCTTTTTTTAACTTATATTTCAAATATCCATTCTGTGGCACCAGATCAAGTACATCTCCCCACTGCACAAGTGACCAGCAGAATGTTAATATTCCAGCATCCAACGGCTACATAGACCAGTTGTTCTGTCCTTATGTTTTAATTTGTTTTATTTGGGATTACCACCTACTGTAACCCACTAGTGCTTTGTGCCCTTCCCCTGTAACCCACTAACCACCACTTCACTCTCAGAGGATGGGAAAGTTCTAACTTTAGCTGCCCCCTCCCCCAGTTTAACCCAGTAGCTCCCAACTACGTAGTCTGGACTCTACTACTACCCAATAAACTCCACTTACCTCCCCCAAAAATCACAAGACTCCTGACCACTATAACTACTATCATTTCTGATAGCAAATACTTCTACAAGTGTGTGAAATGACAAGTCCTACCCCCTGAAAAAAAAAAAAAACAGAATAGAAGGTATACTAATACACAACAGGGCAATTCTGACTAGAAGAACAAGGAGGTAGCTGTGCTGCTTGATAGCATTATAATAGTGTTCCCCATAGTCTCCTATCACTCCTCTCAATCACTTACATCACCCAAAATCTTGATATTTCACCCATTTCTTACAGCATTCCTCCTATTATTCCACCAAGTTCCTTGCTGGTGTACTCAATCCCTATGGCTTCCTCCCTGTCATGTAATTCCACTGTTTCTTCCAGCTGCCTTAGTTATTCCACATGATCTTCCTCCCCCACTCCCAAAGATACATCTCCATTGTATTATTTTATGGTTAATGAGATACAAATTCATATTAACGTTTCCCCCAATCTTTCCATTGGCAATTCTATAGATTTAATGGGAATGTGTACCCAAACTCACAATAAACAGTAGGGCTGGGACAACCGGATCTTCCGGTATCCGATAATGCCGGTACTGGGCGTACCGGCATTATCAGATTCAACCCGGTAATCCGGCCCGTTTCCTGGATTCCCGGTACCGGATTTTTTTACATTGCAGCCATTCAAATGAATGGCCGCAATGTAAAAAAAAACACACAAAAAAAACGCGTTTCCCTCCCCCTCCCAGGCTGCGTGGGTGGAAGGGGGGACACCCCCTGCCCAGCCTGGATTTAAACAAAAAAATTCCCCTGAGTGTCCCTACTGCAGCTCCGGGCCGCCACCGGCAACCCAGAGCGAGCCCACCAGCACCAGCGGCCATCCCAGCAGCAGCCGGTAAGTATTAAGTAGTGTACCGTATGATCCCTGGAGTGGGGTGGGGTTAACAAAAAAATTCCCCTGAGTGTCCCTACTGCGGCTCCGGGCTCTGCTAGAGCGGTAAGGGATCATACAGTACACTGTGACATGTCAGAAAGAGGGTAAAGGGGGTCCCCATGCTTTTCTGATGTGATCACCCTACTTCCAAGTTCCCACCCAGGGATCCTACCTTCATGGAGCTCCGGCGGTCCGGCGGCTTCAGCGCCGACTGTGGCTGCCGGCTTCAGACGCTAGTAGGCCTTCCGGGGAAAACCACCAGACCACCGGAGCTCCATGAAGGTAGGATCCCTGGGTGGGAACTTAGAAGTAGGGTGATCACATCAGAAAAGCATGGGGACCCCCTTTACCCTCTTTCTGACATGTCACAGTGTACTGTATGATCCCTTACCGCTCTAGCAGAGCCCGGAGCCCAGTGTCCCACTCAGGGGAATTTTTTTGTTTAAATCCAGGCTGGGCAGGGTGGGTGGGGGGTGTCCCCCCTTCCACCCGCGCAGCCTGGGAGGGGGGAGGAATTTTTTTATTCCATTGATTTCAATGTGGACAGTGCCCCATTGATATCAATGGAATAAATCCGGTACCGGTATACCGGATTTAATCCGGGAATCCGGTTTTTTGGAAACCGGAATCCGGTAAATCCGGTAGCCGGTAATTGCCCTGGGGTCCCACCTCTAGTAAACAGTTACATACCATTCTGTCCTGCTTTAGTGTTGCCCCCAACCTGCAAAGGAAGAGGATTGGGGCTGAAAGACCAAGGCAAATTGTGGGTGCATGAAGCCTAATTTGTCAGCGAGCACAGAATGCGACACCATACAACAACTTTACTGCTTACAAGGTGTGCAAGTTAAGGCGTGAGCCTTAACATATACAATTTCCAGGTTTGTTAAAGTTTGCTTCATGTGACGCTGCCTTAACTAAGTTTGTAAAACCGTAGGTTTCTTGTTCGTCTAATTTCTTTGGGGGGTTTTACAACACAATCCAAACTCCTGGGAGTGATTTCAGGGAGTATATAGATAGCAAGAGATTGTACTACTTCAGTGTTTCAGTTATATGATGTTTCAGAAAATCTGCTACAGAGAAAGGGAACTTCAGACTTCAGGGGCCAAATGTGGTCCATGGTGCATTTTTATTTAGCCACTTTCTAATCCCTGGTTCCAGTTCTTATCCCAAAGCACTGAGAGACTGAGCTGAAAGTAAGGAAGCAGAATCAAGGGCAGGCACTCTGGGATAGGAGACAGATCTAGGATCTGAACCCTTCTGTTCCTGAGTGCACCCCTGCCTCCAACGTCTACACACTCAGGCCTGGGAGCTTTTACTAGTGATTAGGGCTAAGAATTTGTCATGATCATGACAAAAGTCACGTTTTTAGTGACTTTTGCCTTCCTCAACTTTTGAGATCTTCCCATGACTTCAGTGATTTTCCCATGTTTTTCGAGATTTCCCCCAAACTGAAGCGCAGATCCAGTAAGAATCTGGAGAGAAGAGCATGCTCAGTGGTGCTAAGAAGATCCACGGTGTCTCCCTGGAGCGCCATACCCCTCCCTGGCTGTGGAGACACAGCGGTACAGTAAGAAGCCAGTGTGAATAGCACACTGGATGCCATTGGGTAAAGCCACAGCCTCTCTCTGGAGCCCCAAACCTCTCCTCAGTGTTGTTTCTTGTGGAAAGGGGAGCTTTGGGCATAGTCAAGTGGTGGCATGGCATGACATGGTGGTGGGATCAAAGGCAGAGAACGTTACCATTGTCAGAGCTTCAAGAGGTGCCCAGGAGGAAATGGCAGCATTTCCTCTGCCTTTATCCCCGCTTGGGCTAACAATCTAAGCCTGGGGCTTTTAAAGGGCTTTACAATCCCTGGGTTTACAATCTAAGGGGAGGGGGGGAGTTACAAAATACAATATTTAATAAAAGTTGTTTTTTTTTTTTTTAAATTACCCAACTTTTCCTCCTGCAACTTTTTCTCATTCCTGCCATGACCAACTAATGACTTTTAAAGAAAATTTCCATGACAAATTTGTAGCCCTACTAATGATCAAAGTGGCCACTTGGAGGAAAAAAGAGTGCTTGCTCATTTCTCCCCCCATAATCAATCCATGCTACCCCCCAACCCAATAAGCCGTTCATTTGTGCCTCCAATCAATGCATGATGCCCCCAACTGCATAACCAGTTCATTTGTGCCCCCATAATCAATTCATACTGCCCTAACCACATAACCAGCTCCATACCCCTCCCTGGCTGTGGAGAAGCAGCGGTACGGTAAGAAGCCGGTGTGAATAGCACGCTGGATGCCACTGGGTAAAGCCACAGCCTCTCCCTGGAGCTCCAGACCTCTCCTCAGTGTTGTTTCTTGTGGAAAGGGGAGCTTTGGGCATAGTCAAGTGGTGGCATGGTATGGCATGGTGGTGGGATCAAAGTCACTTCGGCTGTCACCGCTGCTGCTCCGCTTTGCTCTGCTTACACCTGCGGGGAAAAGACTTTTGTTAGTACCGGGGGGCGGGGGAGAATGCAGAAAGAGGGCTGGCTTGTCCCCTCCCCCACCTGGAAGTAGCCAGGGCTATAAAGCCCAGCGGCCAGCAGCTCCCGCTGCAGGCCGCGAGCCAAAGGCCCGTGACCAAAGGGCGCGGCACTTCGGGGCATCAGGGGACGTTTTGGTGGGGTTTTTTGTTCAGGGCTAGGGAGGAAGGGTGGGGGTGCAGGAGGGGTGGTTAGAGGCAGGAGGTGGGGAGGGTATCCTGGTGACTGACCCTGGTGGCAGCAGGGGGAGTGCTGGGAGGGTTGTTGGTGGTGGGGGGAGGGAGCCCGACCCCAGTGAGAGAGGGAAGTCGGGCGAGGGGGTATGGTCCCTACCGGCCCCTGGTGGCAGCAAGATGGCTGGGGGGGAGGTTTTAAGGGGGATGGGGGGAGGGAGGCCACAGGGCGAGCAGCCAGGTTTGGGGGGCCA